>WAAB01019528.1:130757-150060 GCA_013389865.1 Piaya cayana | reverse complement strand
TTGTACCAGAGTGCCTGTATCTCCCTTACCACCCCCAGGTGCACTCTTCCCCATTGTCTGTGTGGTGATGTACTGGTGGTCCTCTCCAGCACGCCTTCTCCAAATCACCAGTGCCCCACATCCAGGCTCTCTCCTGTCCAGCCTGGTCACAACCCCCTCCACTCTCACATCTAGTTTAAAGCTTGATTTATGAGCTTAGCTAGGTTTTTAGCAAGGTCTTTAGCCCCCCTAGGAGGCATACGTGTTCCATCCTTAGTAACAAAGCCTGGGGGTGTGTGAGTCATCCCACGATCAAAGAAGCCAAAACCCCTCTTCTCAAACCAGGCTCAGAGCCGGCATTAATCGAATTCTTCCTGACTTCCTGTTCTTCTCTATTTAGCCTTGGAATGGAGCAGAATACTTTTTAAGCTAAGACAAATGAGGAGAGGGGAGGGTCATTAGTTATCAAGGTGTTTATCTTGTGGATCAACAACTAAGCATACTGAGACCCTGCTTCCCAGTGACTGGACACCACCTGCTCATGGGAAGTAGAGAATAAAACTTTTTGCTTTGATTTGCTGCCATGTATATCTCTCTTCACTAGACTGCTTTTATCTTGACTCATGCATTTTTCATCTTATTTTCTCCCCATGTTCTGTTGAGAAGGGGGACTGAGAGAGTGGATTAGTGGACATCTCTCATCCAACCAAGGTCAACTGACCACAAATTTCATTAAGACTTTAAAAAAATCATTTAGTAAGAAATAGGGAAATATATAAGATATAAACCCCCTCTTTCCAACTGGTTTTTTTTTCTTACTGATTTTATAATTTAGGATACTTGAGGAGCTCAATACATCATCCAAATTGGTATTTTTCTAAAATACTTTCATCAGTTTTTTTTTTAAACTATTGCATCTATATTTCCAGAACTAACAATTCATTAAATAATTTGATGTGACACACTAGTTTCCCCTCACTGTAAGTTAGTTTTGGGACTTTTTGTCCCCAATATTTTGAACAGTAGCAGCCAGAAAGAATATTTTATGTGGAGTACAGACTGGTATGTTTAAAACAAAATCTTGAATCAGGTTACAGTTTCAGTGGTAGACTTCTTGAAAAGCTATTAAAAATTAATCACAGCATAATTCAACAAAATAAATGTTCCCATTTTGTCCTACTCACTATTCCCATGAATTAGATTTGAAATACTCTGTTTATCCTTATTTCCTGCCTAAAACTATGAAAAATTAGTATGTGTTAAGCTGTTGCAGAAAACTAATGAAAATAGCAGGAAAGGGATACTCTTGCTTTGCTGTACTTATTTTGGCAAAGTGTGAATTTCAAAGGCTGGCAAAAGCAACCTATAGACTTTAGGAAACTTTTATATTTTCTTTGGTTTCCTCAAAACAAACAATTCTAAAGCAATCAAAAAATAATAGAACAGTAAGACGCATAGAGAAGAAGGCCACACAACTAATGCACAATGGAATTAATATGTGCAGTGAGTTGGGTTCTAGAGGGTTATTTATATACTTTGATTTCTAATAGTGATGTAGTTTCACAGTGAAGGCTTTTCTGCACAGTGGCACTAATAAGATCTTCCTCTTCTATCTTGCTGTGTGCAATGTCTGATGTACTCTTAACCTTTATCTCTTTCAAGTCTGCTGAACACCCTGCCCTATATATTAAAATAGTATTAGGAAAGAAAGGTGTGTATACACATACACATGTAAGCATGAAGCGCAGTATCTTAGCCTGAATTCCCAAAACATAAAATGACCAAGCAATTTTTTATTCATATTTATGGGTTTTTTTTAACAAAATATGTTAATGAAAAAGCATTAAATAGAATACACAGAGGCAGGTATCTTAAATGCAAATTTCTACAGGACTTTCATATGTAGTCTACCCTCATTATGTTTATGAAGCTGTAGACCAGTCTTGAGTAATGCATGGCCTCCAGCTTGCATAATTATTTATTTATGTAGCACATTCTTCAGTCCAAACTCAGATATGTCTCAGCTTATCAGCCAGTCCCTTTCTTTAGCTACTGTATATGTCATATTTTGCAAAGCTGGGCATGAAAGTGGCAGATGAAAAAAAAATGTTGAAGGTGTTGCTATAGGAGTTTGTAGGGAAAGATATAATAGAGAGCCATACTTTGGTAAGAGAAGTGCCTTTATTCTTAGCTCACTGCTGATAAACCAAAATGACTGATAGTCTACTCAGGAATTTGATTGAAAACTGTGATACAGAATATTTCAACAAACTCTGTAGTTATACACATAGGCACACAGACACATTCACACATATCCTCACAGGCACACCTGAAATACTATGGAGTAGGTGACAAAATATTTTCTCGTTTTCATCTTTGTAGCTACTGTTGGCATAATTTTTCTCTGCTTTTAACATTCTATGTGGATGCAAAACCCAGACAGAATGGTGGTTTCATTTTACTGGAGTCAGTGGAGTAATAACAGAAAGAAAATTGTTTCATTGATTTTAGTAATTCAATCTAAACCCCATGTAAGGAAGAATTAATAAATTGTGCAGTTGAAGTAATTGCACATACACATGTAAACATTAAAATATTTTTATGTTTTTGTCACTCTAACACACGATAAAATAGAAGAAAATATCTAAATAGATATTTGCTAATTTTTTAGTCATCAAACAATTTAGACTATTTCTTAACTTAAATTATTAATTAAAGTCAATGCAAAGTGGTGGGTTTAAATAAATACATATCATTAATCATGTGCTTATCTGTTTTATTGAAAGGATGAATAATTCTGAACAGAGGACATGAGGAAAAGTGCTTTTGTGACCAACTAAACACATTGAAAAGGAGATACATTCAGCATAAATTATGGTAGCAAAATGTGACTTTTTAAAATCAGATAGCCTAAATACTGATTTTTTTTTTTTTAAAAATTGTCCTCCACCTCCTCTTCCTAATGGATGAGTGATGGAGTTATGCAAAAAACCACTAGTTTTCAATAGAGATATAAACTTTTAGAAGCAATGGGAGACTTCACAGTGACCATGAATAGAGATATATTTTATTTACTAGCATGCATAATGACAATATGTAAAACACTGGAAATAAAGACAACTGAATCTGAGTTGCGTTACTGTTTTGTGTAGGAGTTGATTTTATGTTCTGCTTACTATAGCTAATAATATGGTACAGGTTTACAGTATCTTAAATTATTTAGGTTATTGGTTCTTAAGTATATACTATGTAATTTCTCCTTGCAATTAATACCCACCGTTGACTGGAACATAGTGTGTATTTCATCTTCCGTCTCAGTGGTTCTGTTAATTCAATTCTATCATTCCTATAAATAGATGACCAAATGACATTAAAGAAACATTCAAAGTAATTTTCCCTAAATTCTCTACTTTGTGACTTGTATCCCATTATTGTATTGATTAAGAGCATGGGAGGCATAACTGTTGTCTGAAACTGTCCCCTTAACATTCTGAGTTGCATCACAAAAGAACACTCATGTTAATAAATTTTCTTCTTATTCCCCTCTCTCTTGTCTTAGTCTTAGCCCATTCTGGTTTTACCACTTCAAATTTTTGCCTTCCTCAATTTTCCAGGAAGAGAAGAATTCATTAATGTCATATCAAACAATGAACCACCACCACTGACCAGCATCATGCAGCTTTGAACAAACATGTTTTCCTAATTGCATGTTTATTTTCTAGTGGAAATTTTATATCAGAAAATCCTGCCAATGAATGCATGAAAATATGTGATACTCACAGGATTTTTTATGTGGAAACATTCAGCCCACAATTGGCTCATTGAATAGTTAGGTTCTACATGTTAAGACTAAAGCTTCAAGGTTGTCATGATAAATTATTGAGTTTTGAGTGATTAACCAGTGTGAATTATACAAATGAGCAATAGGCTGTGCACTTCTTTTTCCAGATGGTCAATTAAATACTTGAAAGCACAATATGACAAAAGTAGGTAAACATTATGCACTTAATGACACTGGTTTTGGAAAGAGTTTAATTGTTCTATTGATCTCTTTCATCATTGATTAAAATAAAGTATTTCAATAAAATTTGGCATTGGTCAGCAACAGATTTGGTCATCTCTGGATTTGCTCTTAGTTGATAAATAGATCATCTTTCCTTAAAAGAAATGTAAATTATAATTTTTGAAGAAAATGAAATGTCACATAAAACCACAGCCTTATATGTAATTTCTGTAATGCTGAAATGGCACACCTCATTTGTTTTCATAGCACTGTCTCCTACACTAAGCTGTTCTAAGAATCAACATTACAGTTTCTGCACCATTTATTAGTTAAAAAACCCCAACAGCTTATCAACTAATAATATTAGTTTACAGCTCTTTCAAGAAAACACAGAATTTTAGAATATGGCTAAAGGTTATGTATTAAGAAAGAACTACTCTGAAGTGTTCATAAGTGCTAGAAGGAGCTGCACTACAAGCTAGCAGAAGTCTTTGAAGAAAAAAAATGTAAGGTTGGTAACCTACTAATTTGAAAGGATGGTTTAACTATGCTAAATTTTATTCTATTCTTTATATTCCCTGTGATATGGTCAGTCACTTATATTCACCATAATTTATTTCATCTAATAGAGTCATAACATCTATTAAAAGAAATATTTACCTTATTTTCTTTTTCTAGTTTAGGATTTCTTTAAACAGAAAAAGTGATAAATGTGGCAATTTATATTAGTCTACTGAACGGGGTTCAGCTTTACAGCTAGAGGTTAATTCACACAAATATGCACACACACATTGTATATATACAAGCATGTCTTAGCAATACAGTTACTTTTAGAGTTTTATACCACAGGCTCACAGAACGGCTGAGGTTGGAAGACAACTCAGAAGTTCATCCAATCCAAAGCCCTGCTCAGAGCAGGATCAGCTAGAACTGGTTGCTCAGAGTTGAGATCAGTTCAAGTTTTAAACATGCTGAAAGATGGAGATTCTAAATGTTCTATTTTTTTTCATCTGAATACTTTTGAGAATCAGAAGTACCTGATTTCTGAGAACATCATGGAAGGTCTGAGATAAAGTTTACCTGCTTGCTCAGATACGAAAGGGAACTGAAAGAAATATATGCATACTCTGCAACAATACTGTAAAGATACAATCTTCTCTTCTGTTAAGGTAGCATAATCATAACATGTTGGCATTAAAATTTAATTTGTGATGAATTAATTTGATTAAAGACTATTATTCTCATATTAGAAAACAGGAGTGTATTTCCTGCTTTTCAGCCTGCATATATTAGGAACTTAGCTGTCAAATGACTTGATAGAGAGCCAAGAACTTGCAGAGATATTATTACCCGAGATCACATTTGAAAGGGGGAAAAGCTGTAATTAGAGCAAAGCTTCCAGTAAGTGTAACATACTAAGCAAAAGGTCAAACCAAGGTGCTCCCTCACTGAAGCACACTTGGTACCTCAAGAAAGTAACTTTTGGACAACCTTCCTGGCTACTGGCGATAAAGGCTAAAGCCCATCAGAGAAAATTTTGTCCAGTTCAAAAGAAAATATGGAATGAGGTACATTTAGATATTTGTTTAAAACTACTTTCTTTACTAATTTCTCCTTTTGTACTTCCTTAGCACAAATGAAGTTCTAGCACAAAGTGAAGAGAGGGAAATAACTAGTGATGGCAAACTAAAAATGATCAGCTCCTTAGAAGAATAAAAGTCTATATGAAATTGTTAATTTCTGGGCCAGCTACAATGGACTACATAAACCCTAAAGCCCTTTGTACCCTGTGTCTGTTTATTACATTGGAAAAATAAATTATGTGTCTCTTCCTATGATTTATATTTTGAACTTTTTCCCTTAGCTTAAATAAGAAATACATTCAGGCCAGACACTTATTTACACAGAAGAGATAAATGCTATTTTAGAAGTCTAAGAAATAAATTCATTGAAGATGGTGTATAAGTTCTTTATTCTTACATGAATACACACGCACACATATCCATATACGTATCCATACAGAGGCATGGAAAAAGGAAATCAGTAATCTTTTTTCCACAACCTTATGAGAAAATACCTCACAGTAGATTTTTTGCAAAGGCAGGAGTATATACAAAATGCTGCAGAGTGAAATCTTAAATGACATTGCTACTCCAAAATAGATTTTCAAAAAATGAACAGGCAAGGATATCACATCTACTGTTGAACCTGGTATTTGAGAGCAGGAATAATATAGACATTTATGTAAAACTGCAGACTACAAAATCAACATCAAGTAGTCAAAGTATGTATTATACTGGTACCATTTAAACATTTCATTTCAAATGACCAAACCTACATAATATATCTTTTAAACACAAATTGCTTAAGCTGTTTTCCAGACCTGGATTTTAAGGTCAAACAATCTAGTCAGACATTTTCAATTATTCAGAACTTTGATTACCATCTTTTAAGACAGAAGGGGTGGAAGCAGAGCTTTTGGACTGATAAGCTAGCAATCTCATTATCACAAGTAAGGTTTATGGATATTAAACTTGTGCAATCCAAGATGTTAAAAATTTTACTGTAATCTAAAATGGCAGTTTATTGTTATCTCAATAAACATTTATAATACCACTTTAGGTCATTGAATAATGTATTTTTTTTTTCCTAAACTGACTTAGCCAGTTTAGGTTGATAGAAATATTTATTTTTAAACAGGAGAAAAGAAATGCCTGAGAGTATGAAAAGACTCCAAAACCAAAAACCAGCCAACCTGTAAATTCAGAAGGAGGAGTAGTTTTAAAGGACTGTATCATGGATCAGTTTGCAAAAGCTAACTGATTAGATCTGGCTGGATTATTTATAATAAATAAATTTTACTGAAATGGAATTGTTTTTTCCTGAATGGTTATTTTCATTACTTTTGTAATCTTGCACTCACCTATGAAAACTTGTTTAATGGTGACAACAACACCTAATCAATTAAAAAAAGAGCACTGGGTGATTTCTACATGCTTATTTGAAAGGAGTGTTTTATTTAAAAAAGAGTCTGTAATGCACTAAGAAACAGATCTATTCATTGGCAAAAGTGGTCCCCATGAATTTTCTTCTTATTATACTTAGCAAGGAGTAATGTAAAGTTTTTTTTAACCTGAACTCTTTTGTAGCTACATATCCTAACTGTGAGAAAATGTGGCATATCATACTGGGAGTGCAGCCTGTCAAATCTGCAAAATTTCACTTGCATCTGTAAGAACCAGTAAATCTCCACAGTGCTAGGAGACTAGGAAAAGAGAGTCCTTAGAAAAGTGCTATGGGGGTTATATGCAGCTCTGGGTATATTTCCACCTTATTCTACTATTAACCTTTATGCAGGAGTAAGAGATGACATGTCCTTATTTCTTTACTCTAATTATACAACAGAAACAAACAAAAAAGGCTTTCTGAGAATGGTTTGTGGGTAATCTACTGGATTTGTTGTGCTTCAGTACATCTACCATTTAATACTTTAAAATTACTTGTGCTTCTCCACAGGCAGAGAATGAGAAGTGAGAGACACAGTCTCAGCTGCTCTTTTTTCCTTTCAGTTAAAGTAATTTTTGTATAAATATTCATAGTTCATTTAATATTATTAAATGTAAAATTGCAAAGAAAATTCTATTAGTATTTCTATACTTTTTCATTGCAGAAAATTACCACAAAACCAATGCTTGAATAGAAGTTAACTTTTGATTGAAATTAATTTTGGTGTATTTCTTATTAAATAAGAAAGCTTATAAAGTTCAACTTTCTTTGAACTTCAAATTGACAAAGATCTAATGTAATGAGCAAACATTTATTTTTGGGCACAAATTCCTAAAGTAATCCAGTAAACAACATGTAGATGTTACAATAATTACATTCATTTATTTACCATTTTATGAAATACCAATTAAAAAATCCGAGTGTTACCCCATATTAATAAAAGATCTTGAAATAATCTTCCTTTTGAGCTGCAGCTCAAAAATACCAGTTAAGTATGAGCATGACTTCAAAAGAAGTATTTTTAATGAAGTAACTGGGACCACTCTTGTAGTGCCTGAACTTGTCCTCTAGTATTCAGAGTCAGAGTCTAACAGACAGAATCTCTTGAGGAATATATATTATTTAATTACAGTATTATAAGTAATACTACTCACTGAGGACACCACCTATTAAAAAGACTAGAGAAGAGGTGAAATGCAGCCTGCATGACTAAATTGTAAGAGTAAAGAAGTTCTTAGAAGCAAGAAGAGGTTCTCTAAAAAAAATAAACTCTGCGTTTGAATACAGGGAAGAAAGATAATAGTAAAGTCCTGAGTATGGAAATAAAAACCAATAAATTAGGCTAAAAGAGAGTATAAGAATTCCAAAATGAGTAAAAACTAATAATATATCTATTTTCATACTCAGAACAGAAAATCTTCTAGGGTAATTTTAATAGTGCATGAAACCAAAATTAAGATAAGTGAAATTAGTTCTCTGCATCACTGCTCACTTCAGAGCCTTCCCAACCAGACTCCTGTATGGAAAAAGCAGAAGATCTGTCTGAAACTGAAACATCTGTAGAATGCATGAAATGAAATTGACAGTAAAAAAAAATTGCTCAGGCCAAATAATATTAATCCAAGAAATTTGCAAGACCTGAGGGGAGGATAGATGAAACAATAATGATGTAAAAGAATCTCTATTTTAACCTACCTCAGTACTTGTGACTGAATGCTGTAAATACGATCCATTTATTTAAAGATCTGTTCCTGGAACTGCAGCCCTGTAATCCTATTGTTTAGTATAAATAATTAGAACCTGTAATGATAGAAAAGAATTTGTACATATTGAGTTCAATATAGTCTGTACGAAAGGCTCAACATGGCTTTTATAAATGGAAGTACTGTTTTATGAGCCTAGTGAAATTTTTAAGACTCAAGCACTTGAAAAGGGGTGATTTGTTTTCTTCAGTCTCCTTGAATTCCTGAAAAGCTTTTGACATTGCAACAACAAAGATTTATAGGGAAATGAAGCAATCATGGTTAGGATAGTAATCAATATGTGTTCTGGTTTGGGCTAAAGCAAAAAATACTCTCTGAATTTTCAGCTAAGCCTCTTTCAAAATTTCAGCTCCTGAAGCATACCAACAGAGTCTTTCAGACAATGGCTGCCTCTAGAAGTGACAATCCTGATAGTTTCATAGTTATCACCAAGATAATGGAGGATTGGTATATAGAGAGGCAATTCCTCACACCTATTGCAAGGCCATGTCAGTGTTGATGGTGAATGGGGTGGCAGCTGTTGGGAAGAGTGAACTGGGGGGTGAACCAAAACTGATAAACAGTGTACTGTGCCACAAATCACGCTCAGTATAATAGCTTAGGGATCATGGCTAAACTTCTCTTCTTTGATGCCTGACATTCTGGAGGCTCTCATCTGTCTGCCTGCCTCTGAACTTACCTGTGTGCTCCTGAATAAAGTTCCTGGATCCAGTTCCTGACTCCAGTTCCCATCTGCTGCTGAGTCAAGTCTGAAATCTTTATCTGCCCTGCACTGTCAGTGGTGACAACTGTCACACAGGAAGCTCTGAATTGCTTGTGTATATTTGTATATATTTCATTATTCTTTTTCTTTATGTTCCTTTTGTTATTATTGTTTCATTAATGGTGTTTTAGTTTTCAGCCTACAAGTCTCTCTTTCCCTCATTTTCTTTTCCCCTTCCTCTGGAGGGTAATTGGGACTAAAAGTTTCCCAGTTTATCTGCTGATCTGGTCTGGGCTGAGATATAGTAAACTGGGACAGTGAGTTTTCACAAAGTGTGGAAAAATATACAGGCATCTTGTGTGAAGTATTAATGCATTATCTTAGGAAAGAATATATAAGAAGGTGAAAGCAGTTTAATTGATGTCTTGTTTTAAGGACAAGAACAATTCTAGACAACTGGAGAAGGATATTAAGGTACTAATATCCTTCTAATGACTATCCTACTAATGACTAATATGGCAGAAGAAATTCACTATAGAGCAATGCATATGCATCTGGTCAGATGACAAACAAAACTCCTTCCACTCAGGGAATACCTCAGCTGATACTATCACTCATCTGATATTGTCACACAGGTATGACTTCTTGGGTTTTATGACAGATTATTCCTAAGGTATGTTTTCCTTTACTAAATGCTACTCAGAACTAAGTTGATGTTTACATGAAACTGATAGGTGAAGAACAGAGAAATAAATGCAGATTTTTTTTATCATGATGCTTCACAATGCCATGATTAATGTGTATTTTGAGTGTGAAATGATGTTTTGGTAATTTCAAGACAGAGGTGTCTCACCACAAAAAGATTGAAAGACAAATTTGATCAAATACATGGAACAGCCTGTGTATGGGGAATAAGCAACTGTACTAGGAATTGTCAACATGGAAATGATATGCTTTAAATGGGGTCTACAAAGCCATAAGTAGCATTGTGAACAAATTATTGGTCACTTTCTCTTCCAGCATGCATGAATAGTGAATTGGAAGATTCCAGCAGGAGATAATTTCAAAGCCAAATGACCTGTATTACTGACAGAAGACCTGTGGCACTTCTTGTCTCATGGTGTTGTAGCTGCTAAATTGGGGTCTTGAAAGAAATCAGGGCAAATATTTTGAAATTCCTTAGTGATGCTGACCTAATATGCAACCTTGCACTCAGAATGTTGCTGTGGTAAAAAGCAATACACCATGTATGTGAAGCTAAGAATTTCTGATAGCCTAATTAAGGCTTAACAATATCTTCAAAATACAACAAAAAGTTATTAGTTCAGTTACAATAATGCTAACACCGATCGAATTAATACAGAAAACTGCATTAGTAATTCTGTTCATAAAACTGTTACACAAGGAAACTTACTAATAATTACCCATCACCTTTTGCATTTTAATCATCCTTCCAACACCTTTGTGGATCTTCAAGTTGACAGTAACAGGGTTTCTGAGGCAGAGCAGCAGTGAGTAAGGTATCAGTACTGTTCTCAGTTCTTTGCTGCGAGGATCAATATGCTGGTGGCAAGATTCACTTTCTGCTCACTCTTAGAATTTTTTTTAAAGTTTAGCAGTGTCTTGGTTCTGACTGGGATAGAATCAGTTTTCTCAGAAAGTTACATTTCCAAGTAACTGCACTTTTCAGCAGCTAAAGCATTAAGTTTATTGTGGCAACAAAGGTGATGAAACATTCTGTTTCAACTTGTGGTCAGCCATGGAATAATGTTTACACGGAACTCAAGGTATTTTCTCAGTCTCCCATGCTTTACAAAGTAAGCAAGCATATAAAGCTGGGAGGAGTGGAGCAAGGACAGCTGTCCCAAGCTGGCCAACAGAAGTGTTCTATGGCATGAATGTCACACTCCAGATACATTACATGCTCTATATATATGCAGGAAGCTTGACAGGGGCTGCCCTCTTCCTGATGGCTGCCATCCCTGGGGAGGTCCTGCTTGTCCTTCTACTCCTTTTTCCCATTTCCCATCTGTTGTCATCATCACAGTTCACTGGAATTATTAATAGAAAATGCTGCAGTTGATTACACAGTGAGTAGCCAGGATTTTCAGACCTCATATCACATACGATATTCATAGACCTTAAACTATCACTCTGTTGAAAGATCATGTAGGAAAGCTCAGAGCAATGCTGGTACCCTCCATTATCAGGTNTGGAACTGCTGTGCTCACTGTGTCTACCATTTGGTGGCCATTGCCGGCAGTATGCAGTCTGTGACCACTGCGTAGGATGAGTATAGTTTTCTTTATGTTATTATTATTACCAGTATTCATGTGAGTGTTAGTATTAATATTAGGTCATTGTTTTTTTAATTAAAACTATTCCTATTTCAACCTACGTGTCTTCCTTTCTTTTCCCTCTCCCCTCTTTGGAGAGGTCATTGTGTAACAGATAGATTGCCTATGATTTAGCCCCTGGATGTGGGCTAAATGTAGACACATAGTCTACTCCCCTGTCACTGGTTCCAGGGTAAAGTTTGAAAGTTGTGCAGCAACATTCTACAATCTTTATTAATAGAAAATGCTACAGTAAAATTTGAAAGTTGTGCAGCAACATTCTACAATCTTTATTAATAGAAAATGCTGCAGTTGATTACACAGTGAGTAGCCAGGATTTTCAGACCTCATATCACATATGATATTCATAGACCTTAAACTATCACTCTGTTGAAAGATCATGTAGGAAAGCTCAGAGCAATGCTGGTACCCTCCATTATCAGGTCAGTACAATGCTTATGGTCTTCTAGCAAATATAAAAATTATATTCACTGGGTTGCAAGAGAAAAAATATCCATCTCAGCTTCTGAAATGAAAATAGCTGGAAACTGGGAAGATGTAGGGAAGATATGTATTGCTTTTGTTCTTCTTCATACATGTATGCTTATCCATTCTGTTAGTGACAAAATCCTGAGCCAGATGGAGCATTGATCTGACCCACCATGACTATTTTTATCTCCCAAAGAAATAATACATTGCTTCTTAACTGGATCAAACTCATATTTTTCCTGTGGCATAACAAAGGATGTAGTATTAAGGGCTTCAATTCTAGCTGAAAATGTTCAATTATTGCATTTGGATTTTCCCCTGACAATTTTTTTCATCCTCTTTATTCTTAGGCTAAAATCTTTCAAAAATCTCCTCTGAGTAAAGTTTGGACACAGTTCTGAGCATTCTTCTGGAAGAGTTAGGATTTGCCACTCAGACAAAATCAAAGTGCTTTATGAAGACAAGTTAATTTTGGTAATTACCTTAAAGAGCCTTACCTGATTTCCTGCCAGGCCAAAGAGATTTCAGTACTGGGAGAAGCATTTTAAGTTTGCTTTTCCCATCTGCCTACAAAACATGGAAGTTAGAGAACAAAGATTTCAATCATACTGAGTCTTTTTCCATACTGCCAGGTCCTGCAGTAGTATCAGGACCTTAGAAACCTGGGCAAACACTGACAAATAAGTTTGTCAGTTTTCATCATGTTCTCCAGAAAGGTAACATCAGGAGCCTTGTCAGCTTACTGTTAACTCTCATCAGACCCTTTTGCTGACTGAACAGTAGCATCCAGCAGATTTTTCACACTTCATAGAAATCTGCAGCTGTTTAGACTGGAGTTTTTGAGAAGAGATGTTTAATTGTGAAAGCCAAAAATAATTGGTGTTTTTTTATAACAATTACACTCTATAAGGACAAAATTTAAAAAAAACCCAACAACCAACTAAAAAGAACCCATCTTCATGCCAAGTTTAGTGTCCTTTTTAAATGGAAAAATAATGAAAAGTTTTTCAGAAAACTAAAATTTACTTTCCAGTAAGAAAGAAGATAGATTTACAGCAAGCACTGTAGATGGAACTAACTGCCATGTTGTTTAAACTGATCAACCTACTAGTACGAAAAAAACCCACATTTCTTTAACCATTCTTTCAACCTGGAAGAGTTCTAGCAGTTACTAATCTCTGTTCAAGCCATAAACGACAAATTATTCTGCAGACATTTTGTTGTTATCTATTCAGGTTCTTCTTGAGTAAATGTCAGTTTTATGATGAACATTAATAAGGTATTCTGAAGAATTAACCCAACATTGCTTGCTGACTTCTAGAGGAAGGTGGCATTTCCTACTTTTAAATAGAACTTTCCTCTCCAAAAACATCCAACTATCATAATAAAATTGTTTTCAGTATGTGAAAAATTTATGTAACACCATACAAAATTCTACTAAAATAGCTTTTTAAAAAGACATTTTTTTCAAAACAATGTAATCTTTGTAAGCAGAACCACAACCACAGGTAAAATTATGGAATGATGGAAAGAGAGGCACTTGTTCAGTCACAGTGTTCATCCCTTGCTAGCAAAAGACAGTTCTCTTAGGTACACTAGTGCTTTATTGGCTCCTTTTCAAAAGCATCAGGCAGTATAACTCCCACCTACTCTCATGGTAGATTATTCAGTGATTTCAGAAATCTCACTGTGAGGAAGATTATTGGTCTGCTATTTAACCTAAATTTTCCTTATCCAAATTTAATGTCATTACTCTCAGTTACCCCATCATAAATTTATTCTGAGATAATATATGAACAAATAAATACTTAACAATGAGATAAACATTCCTTTAGTTTTGCATGGGAAGGCTTATTTTTAGATTCTCTTTAAACTCTGATGATCTTGCCTGAAGACTTAGCTGAAGCAAAAATATGGGTACAAGAAAGGAATGTTCATGTCAGGTTTTGCCCTCTCATATATAGTTACTACACACCAATTTCTACAGGAGGTCCATTTTGTACCTTTTTTCTTTTATGAAACTGGATAACCCTGGATAACAATGTTTACAATCATTTTGCTAACAGAGATTTTGCTAGGAGACAAACTCTGGGCTGCAGTAACAGACGTACATAGAAAATTAGCTTCAGGATGTTTAATAAACCTAGTCATGCAACATGAACAAAAGAAAGTAGAAAAAAAGGGAATGCCAGATTGCTGTTTTCTTTATTGGTGTTTCATTTTAGTCTCCTTAGTTTAGAACAATGAAAAAAAAATTGGTATCTGTCATAGTTTGTGGGTTTTTTTCAGATTAAAATCCAAACAATTTAAATCCACAGTGATTTAATATTACAAGAAGGACTCAATTTACGCTGTTGATGTTTCCATACTAAAATATAGCTCATATCTGTAAATTAGTACTATGTAGTTTGGAGGCATACCAGTTGGTTGGCAAAGGTCAGTGACATATGCCACAAAGAGATATTAACCAAATTTACCCTAGAAATCATCATCATGAATGCTAGGTCAGTGCTGATAAAATTTTAAGTGACCTAAAAGAGTGGGTATAGTTCAAGAGCTTTTGTCAGATAAATTCATAGCACATATTATGGCACTTCTCCCACCCCAAGCTTCCCCCAAAAGATTAAATAACAAAAGGATTTGGAAACTGGTTTCACTACCAATTATATCTGTGAAAACTTTTGAATTAGAGTTTCATACATTCTATTACAGATCAGATGTTTAGGTATTTTTGCATTTTGCCTTTCCTAAGGCAATCCTCATCTACCCAAAAGAGACAAGTTCAGCCATCTGAATGATTGCACTGAAGTCATGCTTGCTCATGTTGTAGTTTCTCAAGTTCCAGTTTGCTTGTTTTTTCTAGCTGCATTCCAAACATCTGAGTGACTGTAAGAGGAGTAAAAGAAGAATGAATACAGCAACAGATTGCACTTCTCTTCTGTCACAAAATCCTTCAATTATCAGATTTTTTAGCTTACTAACTACTATGAAACTGATTAAATCCAAGCAGCTAAAAGGTTACCACTCAGTGCTAAGTCTTAAGTGATTTCCCAATACATATATGAAATTTTCATCTAGTTGTTACTTTCTTAACGGAAACACATTCTTAAGAATATGTAGTCACATTCTATGTTGCAGGTTTCAAAGAACTGCCATGTTTTAGCTAATCTGCTTTTACTACTTAAGTTCTAGCTGTATATATATGTGTATATATGTAGAGAGAGAGGGAGATCTGCAGTTTACTCACACTTTGAAAATTCCACATTTAATGAAGGCACTTAATTTAAATTCATTTGAATGAATCACATTTGGCCAAGAAATGATCTGGAAATTTTCAGTCCAGAAGGAAGATTATGAGGAAGTTTTCACTGTTAGAAAACAAGGTGCGATTATTAAATACATTCTTCAAGATTAACGAGAGCATTTTCTTCTAAGCGACTGCTATCATAATGATTTGCTGCAAGATAACACGACAATTGTCAATAACATTTCCATTATCTGCACTTGGACACTGGATAAGACACTGGATAGGGAAGATAGTGTAATTAAGGGGAAGAGAAAGCGAGGGTATCATCCATTTATGACTTCACATTTTACAACCCAATTTATCCAATGGATTTTAAAGCCAATAGATGAAAAAACTTTCAAAATTTACTGAGTGAACAGATGGCACAGCAATATTGAAAAGGACAGAATATTTATACCAAATGAATGGTGTTCTGATCTTATAAGAAGCTGTCAACAATTGTACAAATCTCAGTTTTCAAGGACTTGTAACTTGGCTATTTTAGATAACATCTGGAAAGACTGACTTACAAGTTGCCTGTCTAGGTGCTATGTGAAAAAAAAAAGTGTCTTTAGTACTGAAGCCATATCATACCCTTACACATGTCTAATCGTATTGTAAACACTAGCTGCAACCTAAGATGCTGATGAAAGTGTCTTTACATATCAGAGAGATTTGAATGGGCTAGTTAGTCCATGAGCAGCTGTGCTAGGTAAGTGCAAAACACTCTGGCTGTTACTTTGCAGCTGTAGCTTCAGGTACAGCTAGTGGGACTTGCCTGAACATCCTGACAACGCATGCCTGGGATATTACTGTCCTGTGAGACATTATCAGACCCTCTGTGAAGCCATTAAAATGAACAAAGATGATCAAGATGCCTAACATAAAAGATGAGTAGTTTAAAGAGAAGGCTTTAGGTATTTTGGCTTAGCAAGATATTGCAAGATATACTGAAGCAACTGATAGTCTCCAGCTGTGGTTTGCACAGGTACAGACAGGTTGACATAGCTAGGAATTGAATGAAATTCCTGCAATATACAAAGTCTCAGAATTTGCCATAAAGAAAAAAAAGATTGCAGCAATTTGCCTGAGAAAAAAAAAAGAATGGAATCTCAGGAAGGATTTTGGGATTAGTCTTCCCAACCAAACAATTTTAAATTATATGCTGCTGGGCTCTAAACTGCTTATGGGATTAGTACCAATACACGGTGCCTGTTGGCTGTACATTTGAATCTATATTATTATCTCTATGACTGACAATAATCTTGGACTGAACATTAAGACAAATGTCTGTGTTATTTAACACATGTCTACAGTGTTTGGTTTTCGAGGTACAAGTGAAAAAGTAGTAAATATTGTAGTAACAGATTCATGGAAGCTGTTGTATGGAGGGGTGATTTGGGCTGTGAAAGAGTATGTATGGAAAAAGCAACAGGTTAAAGTGTGTATCAGAAGTAATAATGTGATTTTCAACTTGGATAACTGCGACCTCATTCTTTCAGGAGGAAACATCAGCAAATAAACAAACTAACCAACCAGTCAAATTGAAAATTACTTTTTTCGTCCCATTTAGAGTATACAAAATACAGTGCAATCAATCTGAGTTGCACCCACTGAGATATCCATATATCAGATTCCTTCAATGATACTGTGAATAATTTCCCCAAAGCCCTAAATTAGGATTTTCACAGGTGCTGGTATCCAAATGCTCCTGAAATTCCGTGATTGCTACAGGCACATTTGAAATTCCTTTCTTGGATGTTACATATATTACATGAAATCTTCCATTTCAGAACACTATCAACAAAAACATGAGGCACCTGAGGAAAACAAAACATAGATGAAAGACTAGAGAGGAGTAAATCAGAGATTAATGTGAAAAGTAATAAATATGAATAGCTTTGATAAATACCAAGAGATTAGCTAGTGACAGGGAATATACTTGCTGCTATTTCAAATTATGCTCCACTGAAGTTGCTGGCATCTAAGTGGGAATAGGATAAATACCTAAAATTTATGAATCATATGAAATAGTTGTATGTAAATAAATAGATTGTGAAAGACAAAAGCTAAGAATAGCAAGTTTAAATATTGACAGGTTATGGTGAATACTGAGAGAGGAGGCAACACAACCACTAGGGTTTTGAATGAAGATCTCATTCTCTTCTGCAGTACCACAACTTCTGCTCTTCACAGGTCTTGTAACAGATGCAGGATAAAGCAGAAATGACCTTGCTGCTTCTGGCTCCCATTTCCATTTGATTTTCTGAAACATACTAGTCCTTGTCTCAGAGAGCTGCATGTACCTGTCTCCCTGTTCCTGGTAGAATATTATTTCTGGTGTCCAACTCCTAGTAAACTGCATGAGATATTGCATTCTTAACACAATAAACAATTGTCAATGTCTGAGAGCAAACAAATTCTGCTTTTGAGACACTGCAAGGTAATCTGAGCTGGTGATGTGTGCAAACATGACCTGAACTCCAGACTGAAGTTCTCCAGATAAATTCTGTACCTCCATCTTCCTCAGCTTTCTGATGCATTCATATCTTTGACAACAGTTTGCTGGAGTTTTCTCTGCTAATAATATGGGTCTGATTCAGCTATTAACATATTAGTTTCCAGGAATTTGAAAGCATGAGTGTCTCTAAGTGAGACTTTTAAAATTATGTCTATGCAGCAACAGGGCCATCAGGGTTCTTCAGGGTTTCCCTGATTCCTGTGCCAAGATAATTAGTAAAAATATCAACCAAGGTCTGCTGATTTTAAGAGTAGTTCTTGAGAAACATTGTTAATAATTTCATTTCAGCCTAATAGTTTTTCTTCTAGTTCTCTTGAGTGTTGACCTTTTAGTTGGGCTCTTTCCTGTGTCATAATTCTTCCAGTGATTTTTGCATTTTCTATCTTAATTAACAAACTTCCTAATGTGGGGTTTTCTAATGCTTTACTGTTGCCCAAATAATGAGTTTCACCAAATTACCCCTTAAGGGAAAAAAAAAAACAAAACCTAGTCCAAATAAAGATAATAAATCTAAGCTGCAAATATGTCTTTCTATTTCCTCCTATTCCATTTATTTCTGTACTCCATTAGCACTGGTTGGCACAGAAAATGAATCTAGACATCGCAGGCATCATGGCTGTGCAGATGCTTAGCCTTTAATTCAGGTCAGGGTTGCATTTACCCCTCCACAGAGCTGTATATCACAGGTGTCAGAATAACGAGCATAAAAGAGGCAAGAGCACTTCACTGTCTTTTTAAAGCATAGATGTTCCTGACTCTGCAATTTCATGCACTGGTTGTTTCAGATTTCTGAAATGGAGATTACCTGGTCCCTTCCTTCACTCAAGAGCCTTACATTCTTTGAACTTCTTTCTACCTCTTTAGTGATAATTTCTGTTTCTTAACCCTTATTCTTTCTTTATTGTCCTAGATGCAATGATGTATTTTCTTTCCTGTGATTTTCTTCAGTAACAATAGAGAAGCTATTGAATCTGAGATATGTTCTTGTTCCTTTTTCAGTCATCCTCTAGCTCTGATTTAAGCATAACCCTACCCTTGTTTTTGAGAGCTCTCTGTCAGACTATCTTATCTTTCTGGTGTCACGGTTTTGATCCGAGTCACGGCACCAAAAAATACTGTAATGGTTTGGGTCCGACCCCCTGCAACCCTTACAGCTCGCAGCTCTCTCTCCTCCCCCCACCCCCTCCACAAACAAGGGAAAGGGAGAAGGGAAAAAA
>WAAB01019528.1:79863-130719 GCA_013389865.1 Piaya cayana | reverse complement strand
GGCACTCTGCGCTTCTCAAAGTCCACAAGGCCTCACTGGGTCTCACTCCTCCACACGAGCCAAGCTGATAGCAGAGAACCCGCCCCCAGGGCCACGGGAAAGGGAAGAGAGAGAAAGGCATCTCCCCCTTCTTACTTATACCCTGGTTTACGTAGAAAATCACATGGAATACTGGGAGATTGAGTACTTTCTCAGCTACAACCTGGTTATCAAGGAGGGTCTAAAAATCAAAACCACTACATCTGGCTATGGACACCCTAGCTATTTTTTGTTTCACTGTCCTTCCCAATTTCTAACTAAGATCCATGGACCTTAAATATAGAAAATTACCAAATATACTTTCTCCTCACTTTTTGTAGGGTCTCTGTTAAAAAATTCTGAAAGGATACTGAGGATAAGGAATAATTTCCTTTCCAAGTCTACTCTAGCCTCTTGTCTTTTTTCTTTCCTCCTCTCCACCCTGGAAGTCAAAAAGTTCAATTAAAAATTCATATTTGTTTTTTCATTTAAACGGAATTATTTTATGAGCAATATATTTACAGTTAGCCCACAAATAGTTAGATGTGGTTAGTCAACACATAATTACACAGATCACACATCCTCAGTCATCAGTTTCTGCATTGTTTGGTCATTACTTTTTACATCCTAACTAAATATGATATTTTTATTACTTGTTTCAATGAACTCCTACATGGACAAACTCACTTGCTCCTCAAGGTGATAGCCATGAAATATTCATGTGTCTCTTTATTAAGAGCATCATATTCTAATCATGCTTTAACTGAGAACAGAACAGATGCAATAAAGCCTAGAACCAGTCCAGTAGGTCTTCATTAGTGTGTTTTCTCTAAATGACTTGAACTCTGAAATTTGATTTTATTTTCTTGTCTTTTATGTTTGTCTTTATTTTTTCCCATTTCTCTTCTATTTTCTCTCTTCTCTCTGAATAGCAAATACCCTTTACTATGTGTATGTCACTCCTCCATCTATCCTTTATCTTTAAAGTCTTGCCTTGCAATAGGCATTCAATCTTTCGGTGAATGCTATTCTCCGCTACCCAAGATCATGAAGCAGTTTTCCATGTGTGTAGCATTATGACCATCATCCATTCCCTAGGTGGAATATGCAGAAGGTTTTAACTGTGTTTAAATATATTTATATATTGTGTGCTGAATGAGTATTCCTATCATCTTCGTTTCAAAACTCCCGGTGTTCATCCTTTTTTCATATTTACATCTGACATCAAGTTTTAAGTAGCCCAATAATCCTCTTATAAATCTAGAGAGGAAACTAATTTTCTCTGTATTTTTGTGCTTAATTCCTTAGTTTTGATGGTAAAATCTGTCACATTCTTGTTCATTACTAGATTTGTCCTGGTTTATAGAGTCATGTGAGAACTCTTTATCTGTTTATAGGCTGTATGTAATCACTGGTTACTGGCAGAGTATCTTTACCTCTAATATGAGAAAGTATACCTATGGCAAAGACCAACAAGACTCTGAGGATGGGCTGTGATGAAAAAGAAATAATACAGTCATCCTATGTAACATCTGGAAGCTGTATTTAAAGTTACATGCATCTCAGTTGCATACCTATATAATTATTTTTTAATCTATCTGCCCCCAGCACTGACTCAGGAAACCAACGGTCATTCTGCCTGTCAGTGAGAAAGAAAAAATTCTTTCTTTTCATAAAAGAGAAGGAAATCTGTCCTGGTGAATGAGCAGAAGAGAAGACAGTGTGTCTCCTTGCCTTCCCCCTTTTGCTAGTTTATAGCTACCTGCTCCACAAAGCAGACATAAGCCTTGTCTAGTATCTCAATATAGTGTATGGTGTTTGATATTTTATGAACCAGTTTGCCATTCAACTGCCCTCTAATCATTAGATTATTAATTCAACTGCCCTCTAATCATTAGTGCAAGTATACATTTCTTCAATCAAATGAGATGTTTTCAAGGAACACCGTGATGCATCATCTGTTAATTTTGTAGTTAAATACATTCAAAGAAAATTGTCAAATAACTCAATTCTGTTCCTAGAATGAACATACTTCTTTTTTTTCACTTTAGTGACTGTTACCATGAGAATTGGAGGGCAGGCAAAGAAGACAAAATAAAATCCTTGTTTATCCTAGGCAACCTAGTCTTCTAAGTAAATGAACTGCAGATTGTAATGATGAAGTAAGGAATATAAATGTTTACTGCTTGTCATGGTTTGATATTGGCCTCTTCAGAATAGCCAGGTTGTGGCTGAGGAAGATCTACAATTCCCAAGTATTCCATGCAACCTTTTCTACGTAAATCAGGGTGTATTGTGGGGGTCGGACACTTCCTCTTCCAGTTCCCTCTCCTTCTCTTCTGGTTCTCTCTCTGGTCTCCTGTGTGTGTGTTGGAAGGTCTGGTGCTGATGTCAGTCTGTCTGTCTATGTGTGGGGGGGTCAAGCTCAGTGTAGCTTTGTGGACTCCAGAGCGGCATGGAATGCCGAGTGAGATTTTGCTATCTGAGGAGTGTAATGATTTATTTTCTCTTGTTAGCTTGTATTGATCTGTTTTCTGGATTCTTAATTTTCCTTCGTGGCAGGGGGGTTTCTCTTTCTTTTGGGAGTCTCTGATTGCTTCCCTACGGGGCAGGGGTATTCTGGGGGGTCTCTTATTCTGTGATTATTGTATATGTAGTATTTTAGTTGCATATTAGTGTTAATACATTATATATAATCACTTAGTCTCAGTCTGCTTGTTTTTTAGTATTTTCAGCCTTTCTTTCCTCCTACCTTATCTCCCCTGGGCTTGTAACAGGTGGGTGAGGGTGGAAGGAAGGAGGGGCTGCAGACGCTGTGAGGGTTTTGGGAGAGTTTTGACTCAAACCATCTCACTGCTACTCAGATACTTTACATTATCTTGGTGATTGTTTACATTATTATCTACACTGCATATTCCTATGCACATTCTCTGAAGAGGTTGTAAGAGAGGCAGATCCTAAAAGTGTCCCATAAGAAAGGGAAATAATGCATTTTTATGTTCAATTTTATAAGCCATTTGAGCATGGAAATGTGATCACCATCATTTAAGAGAACTCTGTTCATTAATAGTTTTGATCCAGGACTCTCAGTGATTGTCTTCGTTAAAGATAGTAAGACTTAATAATTGTTAAATCCAGTCAAATATGTTGTAAAATTTCAGGTAGGCTAAGAATGCTGTATGTAAAATTTTAGCAGCCATACTCACCTGAGCTGTAGAAGACATGTTTTCCTTCTTTGTTAGCAGAGAATGAGGCATCTCCCATTTCTCATGAAAGTACACTTGTTTCCACAGAAGAGCAGGGTACCTTAATAGCTACAGTCATCCAGAAAAGTATAGACTAAGGTAGACGAAGTCATGGGGAAATACTTAGAAGACATATGGATGCTTAGGAATAGGATGCGATGACTCATTTGTCTCCACATGAGACCATATAACATCAAGATCACTATGGCTGAGCCAAAGCACAGAGCCCTGACACTGAGTGGGCACACCTCCCACTGCTTAAGGCCCCATCCAGCCTGACCTTGAACACTTATAGGGAGGGGATATCCACAACTTCCCTGGGTAACCTGCTCCAGTGAGCTCACTCTTTTGGAGCAATACTCATGTGTCTGCATTATGCTTCTCAACATGCTGGTTCTGAAGGAACACTGAATTCTTTGCATGTTTATCACAGTGAAGCAAGCTGATAGTCCTGGACCCAAATCAGAGGCATAACTCAAACTCCTCACTGATCTTCAATCTAGTACAGAGCCAGAATGAACAAACTCTGATGCTTCTTTGCTGGTTCTATGCAAAGCCATAGCTCCAGTTTTATGGCCAGAGGTGGCTGAATTCTGTAGAACTTAATGTATCAAATACTGCTGTGGTTCTGAAGAAGTTCAGTTCCCTTACATGGAAGTGATCTAGGGAAAAGGACAACACTGGATGAAATTCATCACTGTATAAACTTACTAAATATTTTAATGTTAGTGAAACAAATTTAACAGAGGAATCTAAGGGTGAGCTACTTTAGATCATCTGTTAGCTGTTATTGTGGGTAGTGTCAGAAATGGGAATTACGAGTTCAAATTCCCAACATGAAAGGAGAGAGTAAAAACTCTATTTCCACAACATGTGTTAGCCTTCCAAGCCATAGAATAGCAAAAACACATGCTACCTTGATCCTAAAGGTTCTAGTTTACTTTTAGATTCCTTAATCATTCCCTTGGCATTCTCTAGGCTTTACCCAGAAAGAGTAGAAATGACATTTTGAAGAAGCAGAGATTACTTGTTTTTCTCATCAAGCTAACTAATGAAAATACTCAAACAAAACTTAACAAATGACATACACGTCCTTTATACATGTACCTTGCCAAATTTCTATTAAGTCTAAAAGTTTAAGTCAAAGAAGTTTGTAAACTTTTGCAGGGAAGAAGGGAAAGGAAAAACTTTATTTTTTTTTACTATTATTTTAATAGAACGTAGATACCTTAGCCTCCATAATTTGACATAACAATTTTTCACATGCTCCAACATTCACAAACAAGCAAATACTTGCAAGCCTAATATACTTGGTTTCCTTTATAAATAGCTAGCAGATTCTTATGATATAAACCATAAAGCTCTGATCCAATATATTCTAATAGTAATATAGGATTACTACTGTCTATTGTGCA
Organism: Piaya cayana; assembly: GCA_013389865.1. NCBI lineage: Eukaryota > Metazoa > Chordata > Aves > Cuculiformes > Coccyzidae > Piaya > Piaya cayana. Next base: position 126,041 of record WAAB01019528.1, on the reverse strand, counting down.
AAATAAAGAAGAGATTGTTTTTCTGTTTAGGATGAAATAGAAAATCCCATTTGGCCTCTCAGCTTGGTTTGTTTCTTAAGACTGATTAACATTTTCTAATTAGTTGGAAGTGGTCTTCTCTTCTTTGCTGCAAATGGTCTCTCTGAAGCAAATAGAAAGATCATCCTGCAGCCTTTCTTTCTGCGAATGCATATCTCTACCTATAAGCACAACTTTTTGAGATGACTCTTCTACAACTCTAAACTTTCATATTTGAGTAAAATCTGATTGACAATTAGTTTCTGAAGTTACAAGAGTGGTCATATATCAACAGAAATGGAAAACATAAACACACATATTCTGATAATCACAACTATTCAACTTTGGTTGCCAGAATAGAGTGTACACATAAAGAATCAAATCTGAGCTGCATACTAAGGCTTTGATATTTCCCAGTAAAGCACCTGAGGAAAACAATATGAAATCCGTGTGGATGATCAACAAGCTACAAAGTTCTGTCTCTGTTACACAGTGAAATAGGTGATGTTATGCAATATAATGCTCAAGATATAGAGCCTTACTGATTATGTAAGATGTGTTTGTTTCCATTAATACAATATCTGTGACCAGATATTTTGTTTGAAAAAGCAGTTTCATCTTTCCACTAGATGAGCATACCCAGTCTCAGCAAACTCTGCATGGGATTCTGCATCATGGTCCATATTGCTATACAGAATACCCAAAGATATTCTGCTGCTAACAAAAAGATGTACTTACAGGAGGAATCATAATTATAGCCTGAAAGGAAGAAAACATTAAGAGTAAAGAGTGTCATTTAAGCCCTGATGGTTATTTAAGATTGCTGAAGCAAAATTATTTTAAAGGGCTGAGTTCAGGACTATGATTATAAAGATATAATTAACGATATTTTTACTAAAGTGACTACATGCTTAGTTCTGTTATCTTTCCCAACCCATTTCTGTTTACTTCATAAGGCTCTAAAAGTGATTCTAGGAATTCAGTAGAAGCTAAACCCTGTAGCATGTAAAGTCTAAGTATTTTTCCATTGATCCAAGCTTCTGGCAGAAACATTTCCAGTAAAACTATTTTTCCCCCACAACAATGTGGAAAACAAAACCTCAGGAACATTCAGCACCTTAATGGAGGAATAGTAGTACATTCCTCAGCAAAACTGAAACTCATTAATGTATCAACGGTTCAAAATTAAATGTCCATGGGATATTTCCAGGTTCCGGGCAATGCCAAGTCTCTCCATGGAGAAAATTCTTCAGCATCCAGTGTTTGCCTGTCTTGGGAAGTGGAACAAGATGGCTCTTGGTGTGATTCAGTATGGCTGCTTCTACTTCTGTCTTAAAAATAATAATGTTTCATGAAGCAGATGGGCATTTGAAATGTCACTTGCATAAACATGCCCCCACAATATGCTTAAAACAAAAACAAAACCAAAAAAAGACAAACTGCATGTGACAACCTAAACAAAAATATCAGCCATCAAACACACATATAATCACATCCCAAGACTGGAAACTTCCCTTTCTTCTCGCTTACTCATTGTAGAGATGCCCTTCTGCATGCAATAAGCATTAAGTATAAAGACTGTGAAGAAAACCGAGGAACTGCAAGACCAATTGTAACAAGCTTTGTTTTCCTACAAGCTTGGAGTGCAAACAAATTCTCAGAGGCTGGAAGTTAAGCAGATTTCAAAGGTCAATACTGAGGTTGTTTTCCACAGCAGAACTTTTGGAACCCTACCAGCAAGGTAGATTAGACTGCAGCTCCTAGTTTGCCCTTGAAAATATTCTCAATAATTGCAGCTTCAAAAAGGTGGGGAGCAACTAGTGCAATCACTGACCTGCAGTGTTAAGTTTTCAAGAATTTTCGCTTTACATCCTCTCATATAGAAAAGTAATTAAGTCTCTACAGGTTCTTTCATCTCTGTAAAATTTGTCTCTCTCCTTCCCCAAAGCAAACTTCTCTACATTCTGTAATTTTTCCCCTGTACAAACCTGTCCTTCCCTTGGTACTCCATTTGTTACTCATTTATATATATATTAAATGCACTACTATGCTACACTACTTGGAAGAAAAAAGAACAGATTAAAGGATGGAACATTTCCTCTCTTGGGGAATGAGGGAATCATAATACACTTGATTCTACAGCATCCTGGACCACACAGATGGTCCCATACAAGGAATTACTGTTTAGTCATCATTGGGAAGGGCAGTGCCAACTTGTTCAAAAATCAGAGAAGATAATAGAGATGTTTGCCTTTCCAGTGTTTAGAGATATGTTTTCTCAAAAATGGGGCTGTACTAGAGGCATAGTGGGACACTTTTGCCTTACATACATAGATACAATGTTGGAAAGATTTTGGGGCAATAAAAATGAAGAAGTAAATTCTAATATCTTCTCATACTCCCTCACCAGCAGCACTGGTGTCATGCAAGAAATTCTTCCTAAGCAGCACTGCTTTTAGCAGCCAGCACAAGCTGTTCTGACTTATAGCTGTATCAAAAGAATACAAATATCCCTTGCAGAATTTATCTTCAGGATATTTTTCTTGAAAACATCTTTTTGTAAAAAATAGTCTAAAGATAAAATAAGACAAATTACTCTCAGACATAAAAACATTCCTTTAAAGGAATAGAAAATATATTTAAAGTAAATTAATAGTTTCACCAAAATGTCTGGCTTTGTTTCTCCCCCAGGACTAATAAAAGTTGACACAATTAAAGGACCAAGGCACAACAGTATACTTTTCAGTGGGCTGAATACAACTGCTGCACTGTGGAAAAGAGGGGAAATTCGAGCCGTTCTCTGTACAGGATCACTGTGCTGCCTCTCCCTCTAGCTGGTGTATGTGGATGGTGACAGAATATTATTTTCTATTATTCTGTATTATGTTTCCATATGAAAGGTTTACTGTGCTAGTAATACTTCACAGACATTGTCTTTTCTGCTTCATCATGGCAGAAATAGTCCTCAGGTTTCCTTGTCATCTGAAGGAACATTTTAGAAACAAGGTTAAACAAAAAGATGGTGACCCTTTGAAGCTGCTGGTAGACAAGTAGAAAGCCAGTCCAGGCTAAAGGAAAATGAAGCAACATAAGACACCACTGCGGTAGGCACCAGACAGCAGGGTCATTGCCTTCCTCCAGCAGAATCAGAGCTGTATGGGCTGTTTGTTTGTAAAAACCTCCCTCCCAGTGTTTTTTGTCTTCAACCGGAAGTACAGCAGACTTCAGGCATAGATTCCAACCATTTCCAGAAATATATTTACCACCTAAATGAAAGATGAAAATATAATTACAAATTCTGCCCTGGAAATGATGTCAGGCAATTTGAGGACAATGTGACTTTGTTAACCCCTTCTTCTCTGGAAAGTAATTAAAGATTCATTTAATTAGAAACACAGTCTGTCTCTTAAAGAGGCATATGCATGTCTCTGCAAATAAGTAGAACTCTTTGGATTAAACAAAGTTCAGTATCAGTGCTTAGGACTACAGTGCTCAGTTGTATGCATTGCAGTTTGTTTGCCATGACTACTTTATATTTTAAAAAAATAGGTCGAATCATAGAATCATTAAGGTTGGAAAAAGATCTCTAAGATCATCTAGTTCAGCTGTCAGCCCAATAGCACAATGCCCACTAAACAATGTTGCGAGATGCATGCCAACACATTTTTTGAACACCTCCAGGAATAGTGACTCCATCACTTTGCTGGGCAGATTGTCCCAGTGTTTCACTACTCTTTCTATAAAGAATTTTTTTCTAACATCCAATCTAAACCTGCTCTGATGCAACTTGAGGCCATTTTCTCTTGTCCTATCACTTGTTGCTTGGGAGAAGAGAGCAGCACCCACCTCACTATAACCTCCTTTCAGGTAGTTGTAGAAAGCAATAAGGTCTCTCCTCAGTCTCCGTTCTCCAACCTTAATGATCTTAGTTCCCTAAACCATACTTCATAAGACTTGCAGTCTAGACCCTTCACCATCTTCACTGATCTCCTCTGGACACACTCCAGCATCTCAATATCTTTCTTGTACTGAGGGGCCCAAACCTGAACATAGTATCCAAGGTAAGTCTACACCAACGCTGAGTACAGGGGTGAAATCACTTCCCTACACCTGCTGGCAATGCTGTTTCTAATGCAAGCCAGGATGCTGTTGCCCTTCGTGGACAGCAGTGGGCACTGCTGGCTGTTGCTGTTGACCATCATCCCCAGATCCTTTTCCACCAGGCAGATATCCAGCCACGCTTCCCCAGGCCTATTGTGTTGCATGAGCAAAGCTGTATGACCATTGTTGTGACCAAAGTGCAGAACCTGGTGCCTGGCCTAGTTGAATCCCATAAATTAGATATATCTAAATGTTCTTGCTACAATGCCCTCTCCAGCTGTCACCTAATTAATGTTTAGCAACTAATTATATATGGGCAAAGAAAGGGCTATGTCAAGCAATAACTTATGAATATATGTGTTTTATCATTCTTTTTAATGAATTATTCTATTAAATATTATGTACTAGTCATTTGAGACTATAACTCTGCAAGTAGGAGTTTATCCTTCTTTCTCCTTCCTCCTTCCTCCTTCCTAATCAAGTATTTTCAAGTCCGGAACTAAGATGAAGGGTTCAAATGTCATAACTTCCCATACCATTCCCTTATTGTGAATGAAGCAAGATATTGTTTTGGCTAGATGTTCAAAACTCCAAACATTTTTCATTTGCAGCAAGTTTCTGGAGAAGAGCCAGTGGAGACAGTCTAATGTATTCGCACAAGTAAATAACCTCCAGGACATACACATGTCTTGCTTCACTCTTATAATACTTTACTAATAATGCAACTGAATATGAACAGTGCACTTGAGAAATATCTTATATACCACTTTATTAATAATTGTTGCTATATCTGTATTATTGGTTAGCAATAGCTAAGCATCCTAACTTGAATAATGACAAATGCACTGTGATTTCTCCTTTGAGGTTGCATTCGTTTCAGCAGACTTGCTCTGTATCTGTCTTATTTTCTTTCAACATTTCTTAAATCAAAGTAATCTTAGCCGAACCCTTACATGAATACTAGGAAGTACAGAAAGGCTAAACAACTTGTAAACAAATTTTACAGGGTTGGGAATTTGCTACTGCAAGAGTCACTGCAATGGGGTAATTTCATTCTGGCAGCAGGAGCTCTCCAGCAAAGCTGAATTTTTTATGGAGTCTGTCCTGCTTCACCTGTGCCATACACTTTGCAGTGAATTACAGTGATTATCAATGACAACATACTTTCCTATGGATTCATGGAATTTTTCTGGAAGGCTTAATCACTTCTCTTCAGCTCTAGGGCAGCAATATACGAAAAAATAATAAAGCTTTACTGCTAGGTTTATATGGTTAAAAAAATACTAGTGTTGGCTTACTTTTGTGCAACTGAAGTCTTGGTATGAACAGATGTTCAGATCTATTTCTTAATTTGTATTTCATATATAGGTTCTTTTTTGATTTAGACTATTAGCCCAAACCTTTAATACTCTTATGATGGAGAAATTTAAAAAGAGTGATATGAAAGGAAAATAATACGATTGCATCAAAAAGTAGGCATATTTGATGAATTTCATGCACCATGAAGAACTGAGATGTCCTATACCTTACAAAACAATTCAGTTTCATGCATTTCTATTGCCTACTAGCCATTAATTTTTAAAAGCTAAGCAACATTCTGAAGTGTATATTTAGTGTATATGTAATCTGACAAAAGTCTAAAGGGCCTGGGAATAACTAATTTACTAAATATAGTCTGACCAATTACACTTTGTCAATTCTTTTTCTCTCTTTTGTGATCATCCTCATTTGCCCTTGTGTATTTAGCACTGAAAATACAAATAACAAATCACCAGAAGTGTTCTAAAGCTGCTATGTCTTCTAAATTTCAGGAACCATATGTCTCATTATGTTACTCTTACCAGTCATGTTATCTGTCCACGTGAAGATAACAACAAACCAAACCCCGGAAAAACTAGAGAAAGCATTTTTTATGATTTATAGTGATTTGGGGTAAGTTATGAAGCTGTCATTGTTAAATAAATTGTTAAGTAATTAAGTATGCAGCACTATTCCAGAAAGTGACACTTATACAGAAAAGATACATTTATTGATGACTTTAGTCCCATAGTTCATTTACATGTGCAAAATGTATTGTCTTATAAAAATTATGATTAAGTAAAGAACTTATAATACAAATTGTGAAGAATTTGCTACTTTTATTTTCAATAGAAGCTGAACTTGGAGGACTTTGGAGAGAGAACATACCTAATTCTGTATTTTTACTCTAAAATTGATTTCTCTGTTTAGAAAAAAATGTTTGCTATAGATAACCTTTGTATATTTTTTCCTATTATTTCTTCCTTATTCTCTGTTTTCTTTCCTTCCCATCCCAAGATGTATCTTTTGCTTTGTCTTTTAATCATTAGAACTTAAAGAGTAGTATATAATAAAAAATAGACTTGTTTGCTGAGAAACTATAGACATCCTGTCCTGTGGAAAAATCCACAAAATAATTGCAGTGTGGGTTCACCATTGGAGTATGTTGAAGCTGCACAAACTAATGGATTTCTTTTAGTGCTTTAGAGGAAAATAATTTCAGGATCCAGCTCTGAATTAATGCTACGGTCTTAATCATCTCACATCCAACACAGGGTAATCTTGTCTCAATTATAGATCCAGCTGGAAATAGCTTTACAGATAGATTGCTTTTCTGGTCTTTCTTGTAACAGAAAGGCTTGACAGCATTATTAATAGAAGCATTACTAACATTAAAATGCAGACTATGTAACACTCCTCATGCCACATGCAATGCTGTGTATTTTTCACTTGAGTCCGTGTTTTGAAGCAAATGTAAAATTATTTTATTTCATTCTCATTAAGTCTGAGAATTAAATTTCATACTTAATACATGAGTACTTAGGGGTGATCTAGCTATAATTCAGTGCTATACTGGGGATTCCACAGAGACTTTTTAAAATCAGAGCATTTTTGAAGCATTCGAAGTTCTTAATATTGGTGGTTTGCAACTTTCATGAGACATACAATCTTCCTGAAATACTTTTTCATTAAGTTATTTCAGTTTCCACATTTAGGAGATGCCATCAGAAAGTCTACAGGATATCTTGCAGCTCTTTTTATTATTGAAGGAAGAGCATAAATCAAGTTCAGTGTCAGCACTCATTCCTCCCTTGGAGGTTTCTCTAAAAAGATCTAGCCATACTACTCAATCCTGAAACGAAAAAAATAATAGTAAGTTTTCAATAATTTAATTATTGTGCTTTTCTTCAGTGTGAATTAAAGAAGTATTTTGCATTGGTAATTCAACCAAAATTCTGCTACTCAGAACCAATCTAGTTCTTCCATCCTGTCTAATGCCTTTACAACAGCTGCACACAATTTAGTTTATAATATTTCAAAACTTTGTTTCTAGTCTTTAAGACCTTGTAGCACACCCTTAGTGATGGTGTCTTTCTTTTAGCATCTTTTTCCTTGCTTCTCTTCTAAGCCTTAAGACTGGATATCTCTTTGTCTTCATCTCTCTTTCACATTTTTTTAAATAGGTTGTAAAACCTGCTCAAGTAAAATATTCACTTTTTTTTGACATTGTCAACATTCACAAGTGGAAAATAAGGAAAGCAGTAGTAAAGGAACTGTCAGAGGGAAAGAGAGAGGAATAGTTGGACTCGAAGATCCAGTGGGTCTTTTCCAACCTGGTGATTCTATGATTCTATGGAAGTCACAAAACTTGACCATTCAGTCATCAGTTCTGCAAGTATATTTTCCCTATATTTTCTCTATAGGACAACCCCTTAATTCACTGGACAGACTGCATGACACTAACAGAACTCCTTCACCCACTTGAATTTTTCTTTTACACGCCAGATTTTCAGCTATGTATGAAATTTTGTCAAAAAAATATTTACTGTTCATATTTATGCACAATGAGAAAGCTTAACTACTTCACAGTTTCTTGACCTGTGCAGAATGTTTGTTATGTTGGCCAAATCCCATCCCTAATAAAAGCATGGGTTACACAAGGCTAGTTCTGTACTGCTAGTGGATGTGTACTCTTGGAGGTTTAGGTTAGGGCAGTTTCAGAAGCCTGAGCACTCTACCTGTTCTGTGTGTTCAAGCTTGGCTGTAGTGGGAATGCCTGGCTTTTAGGAAATTGAGTCATAAGGTTTCAAGTTGGATGTTCAGGCTGCAAATATGATACTGTATTGAATACTTTGTGTGCCTGCTTTCCAATATGAGGTGACTGCAACATAGTGTGAACATGCATAACCTGGTTTTCAAGAAGCTAGGGCAGCTCTGGGTAGTCATCTCCTGCAGCAGCAGGAAGTGCTGTTTGGCATCATCCTGTTGTCAGGACTGGTGCCAAATGCTTACCCTCTGGAAAGCTGGGGAAAGACTAACAACATGCATGGGAAAAGAGTAAACTGTATGTTTAACTAAACCTGCTTCCACAACATTTATTGTCTGAAGAAGAAATTCACACGGCTCATAAATGCTTGGATGTGGGAAGAAGCGATTTATCAGGGATGTCACATTGAGCTGGAAAGGGGGCTGGGATGAGGACAATAAACTTTATGTTAGAGAGGGAATCAACCATTTATGCATAATTTTACTGTTTTCTTCTTTAGTGTGGTCCTCTTTTCCTAAGAGGGAACCCTGTGCAGATCTTTTTTAGTATTAAAAATAATTGAAACCATGCAATGGTTAAAACCCCCGTTTTGAACCTGTGTTTTCAGCCAGATCAAAACCCAGTCCTCTTACATAAAAGTATTTTCACTTTTAAAATAAATTGGCATTTACTCTCTCGTTAGTAGTTTGCTGTGAAAATGCTGACAAACTTCAACTGACTGAACTCAGAACATTATAACATCAAGCGTGGTGTAACCTGAAAGGGTGGCAGAATGATCAGCCACACTTACAGCTGAAGGATAAGGGGTATATTGATTTGGAGGCATTGCCTGAAAGGAGGGTAATGGCCTCTTCTCCCAAGTGACAGGGGACAGGACAAGAGGAAATGGCCTCAAGCTCCACCAGGAGAGATTTAGGTTGGACATTAGGAAAACATTTTTCACAGAAAGCATCATTGGGCATTGGAACAGTCTGCCCAGGGAGGTGGTTGATTCAACTTCCCTGGAGGAGTTTAAGGCATGGGTAGACGAGGTCCTGAGGGGCATGGTTTAGTGTTTGATAGGAATGGTTGGACTCGATGATCCGGTGGGTCTCTTCCAACCTGGTTATTCTATGATTCTATGACTGCAGCATAGCGTAAATGCACTCAAGCTAACTGTAAACTAGCTGACTCACGTACAGGTAACAGTCTAGCTATATGATCAGAGACTTCAAATCAGGGTCACCACACCCACATGACAGCCTCAGCTAACTGACTGTTGGTAAGCAGGGTAAAAGCTGAGCAAGCTTCTTAGCTGTAACCATAACTACTTTCTATCCCTGTTCAGTAAGTGACATGTCACACAGAATAATCAGGAATTTTGCATACGCATCTAGGCAACCTGTCAGACAGAGGTTTGATTTTGTAATTAAAGAAATAAGTTTATCATGTGTTAAGCTGGTTAATCATAATTTTTCTTTTGGTGTACACAGAACTGGAATAGAAACGTGTATATCAAAACAGTAGAAACAAAGCTGAAAAGATGAGGGTTTGATATACACAATTTCTCCATTTAAGGAGGCTTATAAAACACGTGCCTACAAACCTGAGTCTAGTTGCAACTTTTAAAAAATTTCAGAATTGCTTAAAAGTTGAAGTCATTAATCTTAATACATCTTCCTAAGACATTTCTTCTTCATTTGTGCAATTGAACTTAGAAAAAAATACTCAAAGTAATCAGTATTTTTACTGTGACAAAATGCAAAGTAAACTATAAAAATGGTAGGGGAAAAAAAAAGAAAAATAATCATGAGTTTTTTTGTTGTTTATGATTTCTTTTGATATTTAGAGAAATATTAAAAGAAGAGGGAGAAAGAAATGTCTGAAGCTTTACTTACACCCCCTAGTAAAGGATTAGATCTGCCCCCAAATTTCAAAATTTTACTTTCACTCCAAAAATTACAGTTGGGTTTTGGATTTAGCAGAGCTTACCTATTGTATAAAGATAGAAGATTTTTTTCTTTCTATTGTGACCTGTTCCTCTTATCGAGCTTCACCTCCCCTCACTTTCTGTGCTATACAGCTATTCTCAATTGATGTATGGCTACTACTAATGGCAGAACTATGTGTATGTGTCTGTGTCCAAGTACGGACAGCCTTCATGCTACAGCTAAAAGAAGAACCGAAGCCTTCTAATTGTCCCTGTGTCAGCAGAGAAATTGATTCGGTCCATGTGACTCTCTGGGTAGACAAATGCCCAGGTGCGTTAAAAGGGAAATGGGATGGTTGGAGAATCTATTGGCAGAAAGAATGAACAAAGTACTAAGCTGATTTTTTTTTTGACAAATTGTCCAGCTTTTAGTAGGCGATCTCACTGTTACTCAACATCAGTTCCAGGGTTGTACAGAGATTTTTAGCTAGAAACAGAGGAATGGGAATCAGAAAGTATAGATTATCAAGATGTGCCAGTGCAAGTGTACATATCTGCTGTGTGTAGGCTCACCTTTTCTCAGCATTTTAAGGTGCTTCCTACTCTTCTTAACAGACTCAGTATCTGTAGTAACATGGCATCCTATGACAAAAGCAAAACAATAAAAACATTCTTTCATTTTAAGAAGTATTATATTCACCTGGAAGATTTTAAAAATTCATTGTCAGTAAGGTCTTGATAATACTATCAGTTCATGACATCAGTGTTATCAACCAAGTCAAATATTGCCCTTAGGCCACATAACCAAATGTTTTTAGTAATATGTGTTCTATTGTATTTAGCTACAATCTCTGTCTTTTTTAGAAAAGCTGCAGGCACAAGAGCAAGTATCTGCACACTGATCGAGACAGTATAGGAAACACTAGAATGTCTGATGTTGCCTCTCTGTGCTGCATACACAGACATGAGGTCTGCCCTGCTGCGAGTCTGGAGTAATGTGATTAAATCAATGGAATTACTCTAGGTTTTTACCAAGTCAGTGGCACATAGGTTTTGGCAGTGGCTACTCAGCAGCTCATAGAAACTTGACCCATACTCTGTGTGTTGGCACAAGTTTCTTAGCTCATTTCTGACTGTTGTTAAGTAAATATAGCCTAAACAAATAGTTGCATGAATTTACTTCAGTAACTCCAAGAAACTTCATCACTGGAGCTGTGGTTTTGGATGTCCACAAGAAATGAAAACCTTATACATAATAATACAAACATAAATATTTATAAACTATATGTCTCCCTATATTTAAATATTTAGTTAATTAATCCTACAAAGTACACAAATGTACAGATGCAAGCAATGTTTTAAACTGAGATAACATCTTATAAAACAGAGAACCAATGGAGAGGAGGATTTAGTGTTTGAAATCAATCAAACTGCATGTCAGGAATGCACACCGTATTTATAGGACTAAAATATTTGTTTTGAAAACATTGGCATGTTTTTATACCTGTCTACTTCTGCACATTGTCTGAGCAATTTCCAAGCGTTCTTCAAGTTATTAGCCCCAAGTAGATTACAACAGTATAATTTGTTACATATGTATTAGCCACTAGGGAGATGGCAATGAATGATTTGCTTAATGGAAATTTGTCTGAAAATTTATTCTTAACTGTTTCTTATTTGTAGTTCTCCTTAATCTCTGTTCAAATAGTTTTAAGAAAGCTTTATTTTCTAGAAAGTGGGAAAATATTTCTTCTAACATTTCTTAAGATCTATGGGTGTACAGAAACTGGAAATAAAGACCTGTGGGTGCTTAGTGTCCTTTTCTTGAGCCATGGAACAAACGAAAATTAAACGCATATTTGAATTTCCTCTGAATTCACTCCTCACAAAACACATACTTAAGGGATCCTCTTAAACAGCTATCAGTCTCTTCAGTGGTATTCTTCCCTCTGTGCTAGGAAATTTGCAAACTCTCTGCTTTGAGTGAAATGGACATGTTGAGACCAGATGAACAGCTAGTGTCTCTCTACAAAAGATAATGAAGAGTTGCAGGTAGGGACATGCACATAATTCTGTGCTGACTGAAGTTAAGGGTTGATGGTTACAAAGAAATTAGACAGGCAAGTTGGACCAAAGAGGTTACCAGGCAGAGGATCTACTCAAGCCTTCATTCTTCAGATGTTTACCAGGAGTCGATGCACTCAACCTTAAACAGACAGAGAGGGCAGTAGCAACCAAACTTGGTGGAGAAATTAGCAGGAAGAAGGATGCTCGATCTGCTATTAAAGAAACTGATCAAATTTTTCTCAAAAGTCAGACTGAACCTTGTTTATCTCATCAGTCTGAACATTTTATAATCCCAGGTATTACTGTGAATGTCTGGATAATCCAGGCTAACCTTGTATACATTAGTTGCTGTGAGACATCTCCCCTAACATGTGCATGCCAGGTCCCTTAATCCTCAACAGAGAATTTGAAAGTGGTTAAAAGTAGAAATGAGTGAGAATCAGTAAGAGATGTTAGTGGATGGTTTTTATTTCATTGCAAACTCTCAGTGCAGCAAATTTATAGCAGGGAGGGGGAGTATCTTTGCTTTTCTGTCATTGCTTTTCTGTCATTACTTTTTTGTGAAGGAAATTTAAGTCTGCTAATGCATCCAAAAGCAGATGGCTTTTTAATAGAGGGCTATGTATTGACAATATGTTTCCTAGTAGTAGAAATTGTCTCGTACTATCAACAATAGCTCGGCTCTGATGTGTCCTATTAATTTAAGAAAGATCAAATAAGATCAGATATAAGCTTTTCCTTATTTGACTGATCTTAAATACCTAGCCAAGTGAGTAGCAATGTAGCTAGCAATTACCTTTCTGGCTTTAAGGTATTTCTAAGGTTAAAACACCTTTTGCTCAAATACTGCCTAGGTAAAATTTGGCATCTGAAATCAACTGTAAAACTTCCATGAGACTCAAACAAACCCGAAAGTGAGTCTTACCATTAGTTTTAGTAAAGGATCAGTTCTGAGGAATAAAAAGTCTTTAATGTTCCTTCATGACAATATCCTTTGAAAAAATGATAAAAACTCCCTTATAGGGAAATGATCTTGTAACTCTTTTGTAGATTTCTCTTGATGAATTTTTACAGCAAGGACTAGAGCATTCAACATGAGGTAAAAGGCCTGACTCAAACTCTTTTTCCTCTCCATACAAATTGAAGGAGCAAATCCTAAGGTATCAATCGGGTTCTTGTAGTTCTTCCCTGCAAAAACAACCCCTCACTGCCAGCCAGAAGATTTGAACTATATAAACTTTTTCTTTGCAACTAAAACTATTTTATGCTCTGGTGACTCATTGAAGCTCTATGCATTGAAGCTTCCAACTTTTGAATCTAGTTGTATTTCCCAGCTATGATTAAGGTTACTGTCTTATCACTTGTACCATGATCTAACCAGGACGCAAGGCATTGTAACAAAGCCCAATAAAATCCAAATAGAAACCCTTCTCCACTACTTTTGGATTCTCAGATCATCAACAGCAGAGGACTCAGAGAAGAAAGTAATTTCTTCACATTCACAGCATGGAATTTTTTATTTTAACTGATCCAAGTAAACTTCTGTACTTCATAGGTATTAAAACATCTAAAAAAATTAAACCAACAGAAGCCCTGACCCTCCTTTACTCACCCCAAAATACCACCACCACCAAAATCTGATGGTTTGATGTTACCATATTAATTCATTATCTGGTAACATGAACTCCTACAGTAAGCACCTCTGAAAACATGAATATTAGTATTTTCCTCAGTAGTGTTTAAGGATCTAAGCCTAATGAAAAAAATTTACTTTCTTAAAGGCTGTGTTATGGATTTTCACCTTTTTCATCCTCAAAGTAACAGATACAGGTGTTTGTAATTAATTATTTCATACCATTTTTAGGTCATTATCTGTTTATCTGCAGATTACTTTTTTTTAAAAGAAAAAAGAACTTAAAATGAAATCAAGACCAGTCTCTATTGCATGATTTACAATGACACTTAAAATCACTTCTCTATCCTCTTTCTGTTTATTCCACTTCACTGAATTCTTATATTTATATTCTTAAATGCTGAAACTTACATCCATATAATTAATATATATTCCTCTCCACTTAAAATTTATCTCAGCAGAGTTTGAGTACATTTGATTCAATGTCTCTCTACTTCTTTTTTTAATTTTATTTATCTTATGAAGTTTTTAAGAGACACATCAATTTTTAATAACCTATTGTTAGGCAGAGGCTCCATATTGTTCCATCTTCTGTTCTCCAATTGTTTAATTTAATTGGTGGGATTTTTTAATCTACTTTTATAAATGACACATTTGTATGTGGGATGTTTTTTGTTTTCTTTAGGATAACCCTTTCTTTCTTATGCCTGAAACCTTGCTGATATGTGAATGCGCGTGAGAGAAGACTTTGATAAACTCTTTCTTGTGTATCTTGGAAAAAAGAAATTATATCTTAATACAGCCAGTTCCTATGATATTTCCTATTCTCTGCTCAGACATCTGTCTTACATCTATTTCACAAGACTTCTTCTAATTATATGTCTGAATTGTGCAGATTCAGTGCTTTCCACTTCAGAATTGTTTCACCATAAAAAATAAAAAAAAGGAAAGAAAAAACCCAACAACACTATTTCAAGCTCAGAATTCAAAAGACTTCTTCCTTGCAGTACAGTTTCCCAAGTTCATAGATGTTATTTATATCTGTTCTTTCCTGACTTGCCTTTCCGCTTTAAGTCTCTTCAGCTAGTCTTGAGGAAAAAAACAACGAACATATGAACAAATAGTGTTTGACTTCTTAAATAAAATGCCATCAGAGTCCAGCTGTCCTCTCTCAAAAGAAAATAAGCAGTCTGAATAAGAAAAGGATATGGTCTCAGATAGGCATAGCTGATGTTTCTCAGTTCTCTTATGTCACATTGATTTATCCTGCTATGTTACATGCTACTTTCTGAAACCATCAGGTTACTCTGTATGGCATGACTTCAGTTTTGGTTTAATGCAGTTATCATAATTATTAAAGGATGCTTTTCAACACGAATTTTATATTTTTTCCTGTGTTACCTGATCTATCTATTTTGAAGTTTCTCTTCTCTTAGTCTCTATTCTTCTCCCTGTACTCCCACAGGCTCTGTACATGTGAAAATCTGGAGCAAGTCAAGGAAACAAAAGTTGATTAAGTGCAATTTTTAAATAACAGCAGTTGGGAGAATAAAAATGAAATAACTGATTCTATGGAAGATGTATCTTCCTGTCTGAATCTGATGAGCCTGCTCAATGTAGAGGAAACTTCTTGTTTATTTTTCCACAAATGAAAAAATAATCTATTCTCAGAATCTCAGCACTGAATGCTGTTAACAATTCTTTCTTTATAGAAGAAGTAATTGAACACCAGTTGTTATAAATGAAATCGTAATTACATTCTCATTATTTCACTGGTATTATTTTCTTGGATAAGTTTCCTGATAATGTAATTTTAACCTCTAATTTTAATTTTAATAAAATACTTGATGCATTCAGACCACCTGTTCTTCTGAAGGAAAATAAACAAGAAGAAACATGCAGGAGTCACATGGTTTTGTCCTTTTTTTTGAAAATTCTCCTTGGAATTGCAAGATTGTGTAGAAATATATCGGTGTAAGCTCTGCAACCAACACAGCTTTCACACCTAGCCTGTGTTTGTTGTGCCCCTCATGAGCTGGCATCACGACAACTCTGGAGTTTCCTGGAACCGGGACTTTTGCAGATGTAATAAATTTAAGCGAGAGATCTGCTTTTCACAGGGTCTGTCAGGTAACTGTGGTCAAAGTAGTGACCAATGAGATGGCGATGCACCAAAATATTTTGTGAATCACATAGTAGTTACTAGTTGCTAAGGAGATCAGTTTTCCCATTGTCATTTTCCAGCTTTCTGATGGACATGTGGATGGAGACATATCTTCTCTTTTGTGACTACCGGTCTCCCGTGTATCCCCATGTTTCAACTTAGTTGTTTTCTGGAAGTTGTATGATAGCAAGACCACAATTAGTTTATGAATAAAAGGTGAACTTCTGTGGCCAAATTTTACTCTTGATGAAGATCATATTTCTTTGACATAGGGTTGATAAAATCAACCTTACTACACCACACTTCAAAAAATAGCTTTGATCAGCAGAGTCCGTCTATGAAGATCATAAAACTGCTGGTCAGTATTCCCTTTGAACTATTTCGTATGAGTACCAGGGCTGGAAATTCTCTGTTTCTATTTCAGGAAACAGGAGATCCCATATCCCTGCATGAGTCAGAAATACAGAAACTTCTAAATCTCAATTCACCAGAATCATAGAATAAGCAGGTTGGAAGAGACCCATGGAATCATTGAGTCCAACCATTTCTATCAAACACTAAACCATGTCCCTTAGCACCTCATCCACCCATGCCTAAAACACCTCCATGCAAGGTGACTCAACCACCTCCCTGGTCAGCCTGTTCCAGTGCACAATGACCCTTTCTGTGAAAAAAAACCAAACAGGTGATCAGGCCCAGTCAACATGGGTTTAAGAAAGGCAGGTCCTGCTTGACTGACCTAATCTTCTTCTAGACAAGGTGACATTCTTAGTGGATGAGGGAAAGGCTGAGGATGTCATCTACCTGGACTTTAGTAAAGCCTTTGACATTGTTTCCCACAGCATTTTCCTGGAAATAAGCTGCTCGTGGCTTGGACAGGCATAGTCTCTTCTGGGTAAAAAAAATGCCTGGATGACCAGGCCCAAAGAGTTGTGATGAATGGAGTTAAACCCAGCTGGTAGCCAGTCACAAGTGGTGTTCCCCAGGGCTTACAGTCAAGGCCAGTCTTGTTCAATGTCTTTATCAATAATCTGGATGAGAGGATTGAATGATCTCTCAGTAAATTTGCAAATGACTGCAAGTTGTACAGGAGTGTTGAGCTCCTTGAGGGTGGAAAGTTTCTACAGAGGGATTTAGACAGGCTGGTTTGATGGCTGAGACAAGTTTAACAAAGTCAAGTGCCAGGTCCTGCACTTCTATCACAACAACCCCATACAACACTACATGCTTGGTGAAGAGATGGCTGGAAAGCTGCCTGGTAGAAAAGGACCTGAGGGGCAGCAATTTGCCCAGGTGGCCAAGAATGCTAGTGGTTTGTATCAGAAATAATGTGGCCAGCAGGACTAGGGAAGAGATCATCCCACTGTACTTGCCACTAGTGTGGCCATTCTTTGAATACTGTGTTCAGTTTTGGGTCTTTCATTACAAGAAAGATGTTGAGGTACTGGAGCATGTGCAAAGAAGGACAAAGGAGCTGGGGAAGTGTCTAGAGTACAAGTCTTAGGAAAAGCAGCTGAGGGAGTGTCAAGTTAAGGGCTGGATTTGATGATCCAAAAGATCAGATGATTCTACGGTTCTGTTTTATAATTCCATGATTCTAACCAAGTTTCCTCATCTTCCTCAGAGTAGCAAAACTTGATCTCTGAGGTTAGTGGTAATTTTCCATTCTGTTGCCAGAGATTTTCAGTTCTTATTGCTTTTAAAATGAATGGGTGATGAACTAAACATGAACTACTCTGAAATAATTAGAAAAATACCTGTTCCTCTTTTCATAGTGAGCACTGTTAGACCCAAGGTAATCTGGGATTCTTTTTTTCAATGTTACTGTAAAGTTTTCTCATTTTCCTGTTTTATATCAAAGGTCATTCTTAACTGATCCCAGAATGGCTCTTCAGAAATTCACACAAAAGGTGAGGAAGTTAATGGCAAATAACCAGACGTTACACTTAAGGTCCAAATGAAAATAACAATAATAATAAAACCAAAATGAAACACACAACACATAATGTAAAACAAATAATTTTGTAAAATACTGTCATTGACCCATTGACTTGTGTCTTGACTTTCAAGAATGTCTTGTGCATATGGATTCTAACCTGGGAGTTAAGGTCTGTGATGAAGCAAACAAGGTGTAGCTCCAGGAAGGCTACAACGGAAATTGAATCTCCTCTGGACTTCTATTTCTTCTAGCTGAAAATATTTAGAAATGTCTTAAGGAGATTTAGTTTTTATCACACTGAGACAGTACAGATGGATCTGCATGGACTTGTCTTCAACCACTGTATTTTCATACACTGGAGTAAAGAAAAATCATAGAGTCACAGAATCATTGAATATTTTGGGTTGGAAGGGACCTTAAAAATCACCTAATTCAAGCCCCACCCCCATCATGGGCAGGGACACCTTCTACTAGGTCAGTTTGCTCATAGCCATATCCAACCTAGTCTTGAACACCTCTAGGTATAGGGCATCTATGACTTCTCTGGGAAACCTCTTCCAGTGCTTCGCCACCCTTACAGTTAAAAATATCTTCCTAATATCTAATATAAATCTCCCATCTTTCAGCTTAAAACCATTATCTTTTGTCTTACCACTGCGTTCCCTGGTAAAGAGCCCTCCCCAGCTTTTCTGTAGGCCACCTTTGAGTCCCAGAAGGCCACTATATGTTCTTCCCAGAGCTTTCTTATTTCTAGGCTGAGCAAACCAAACTCTCTTAGCCTGTCCTCATATAAGTGGTACTCCATCTGTCTGATCATCTTTGTGACCCTCATCTGGACTTGCACTAACAGATCCATGTCCTTCCTGTGCTGAGGACTCCAGAACTGAATGTTGTACTCCAGCTGGGGTCTGATGAGAGCACAGCAGAATCATCTCCCTTGCCCTGCTAGTTATACTACTTCTGATACATCCCAGGATATGGTTGGCTTTCTGGGCTGCAAGTGTACATTGCTGGTTCATGTTGAACTTCTTGTCCATCAGCACCCCCAAGTCCTTCTCCTTAGAGCTACTCTCAATCCATTCTCCACCCAGCTTGTAACTGTGCTTAGGATTGCCCTGACCCAGATGCAGGACCTTGCACTTGGCCCTGTTGAACTTCATGAGGTTAGCACAGACTAATCTCTCAAGCCTGTCAAGGTCCTTGTGGATGGCATCCTTTCCCTCCAGTGCGTCAACTGTGCAACACAGTGTGGTGTTGCTGGCAAACTTGCTGAAGGTGAACTCAATCCCACTGTCCATGCCTGTGACAAAGATGTTAAATCACATTGGTCCCAAGATCGACCCCTAAGGATCACCACCCCTTACTGATCTCCACTTGGACACTGAGTCATTGCCCTCAACTTAAGTGTGACCATTCATCCAATTCCTTATTCACCGAGGGGTCTATCCATCAAATCCATATTTCTCCAATTTAGAAACAAGAATATCATGTGACACAGTGTCAAATGCTTTGCACAATTCCGTGTAGATTGTATCAGTTACTCTTCCCTTAATTACCAAAGCTGTAGCCCCACTGTAGGAGGCCACCAGATTTGTCAGACATGATTTGCTCTTATTGAACCTATGTCCATCTTGTACTGGATATCAAAATCTCCACACTTAAAGAAAACATATCTTCAGCTTGATAAGATCAGAGAGCATCCATTTCACGGTTTCCTAAGACCACTGGTTTCCTACCATCCTACCGGGCTCTGAAGTTGCCAAATAGACTCTATGAGCCTCTGTGGCTGATTTCTGTGTCAAAGTGACCTCATATATCTACACACACAAACACATACATACATACATCTATCTACACACACACACACACACACACACAGAGAACACTGACTTGGGAAGATGAGCCCTGTGCACCTCTTTCCTTCGTATTTTACTGGCTTCTAATGCTGACTATGATATCATGTGGTTTGGAATATCCTTTTGGCCAGTTGAAGTCAGCTGTCCCTGCTGTTTTCCCCCTCCAACATCTTGTGCACCTCAGCACCTTGAACATATGCACTAGTCTACTCATCACTGTGAAAAGGCCTTGATACCAGAATTGCTCAAAAAAGCTAAAATATTGTTCTGTTATCAGTGTTGTTTCAATCACAAGTCCAAAAGATAGCACCATACCAGCTGCTATGAAGAAAACTAACTCTATCCCAGCCAAAAGCAGTAAAATAAATTACAATTTTTTTCATAAGCATGTGTTAATTTCAGAAAAAAATATAATTTTGAATGGAAAATATGCAGGTAAAACAATTCCGTGAGCAATTATATTTTCATTGGTCTCAACTAAATAATTTTTCAGAAATGTTACTAGTCTTCCTTTGATACTTAAAGAAATACTCTATGTCTTTTCCACTGAAAATGTACTGTAATACAAATGGAAAAGATAATCCTGGAAGGATTACTATGCGTTGTCAAACATACCATTGATTTGATACAGATGTGACATATTTACATTACCACTCATCCTGCAACTTTTATGCAAAGCTCACTGTTTTAAACATTGCTTACATTTAACCACAGTGAATTGCCATACAGTATTTACATCAATGTTATTTAGATCAGAGACAACCAGAGAAACTGGTCTGCTGCAGAACTGGTGAGCAATTAGAACTAGAGTCATTGCCTTCAAATACAAAGAGGAAATGTTAAGTGTCTTTTACTGTATCATTGATGATACATAATTAGAACTGAAAACAATTCCTTAGAAACTGAAAACATATCAGTCATTTGACCTTTATTTTCTTTAATTCACAGGGGTTTGGGCATGACTTAGGATTTAAAAGACATTTTTCACTTTCTCTCATCAAAGATACTTATTATTTCTCCGATTTTACTTTTTTTTTAATGCAACTCTTCCCCCAATGCCCCACCTCAATATGTGTCCTTTTATACTTTCCTATTTATTTTAGTAGCTAGAGGCTTGTGCAGCTAGGATTAATGATCAAATTAAAAGGTATCCCAGTGGGCGATTTCAGTTAAATATTCATACTACACCAGTGATGTCTTGTTATATCTAATAAATCTCGAAAGCTCAATTAAATCTTTCCTTGAAGTAGGCAACTGAGGCTTTCCCCAGTTTCTTTATGAAACTGACTTAAATCACAGAAATTCTACCTTAAGTGACCACTTTCTCTCACAATTCACTTACTAAATATTTGGGTTACAGTATACTCAAGTTAACATTCTGCAAACCTTAGTTAAAAATCTAGGATTATGAAATATGGGAGCAGAAGAGTTTTTTAAAATGAAAAATCACTTGTTTATAACTCAGGGACCCTACACTGACAGGGAAAATGACATCAGTACTGGATGGATTAGCAAATTGGTAATTTTGGGGATTTGATTGTTTGTTTTTAAAATAGAGAATAGACTTCTGGTTAGATTTTGGTGATCACTCCTTGAAGACCAAGATGCAGCAGTACCTGATAGATCTTAAACTTTGTTTAAGTAGACTAGGAACGGAACAAAAGACATTGTGGGGGCAAATGTATTGCCAGTGTTTCTCTTCAAGGCAATGCATATCTGTTTCACTCTAGGGAAGAGGAAACTTTACTTTAACAATAGCACTAAGTACT
The DNA here is from genome assembly GCA_013389865.1 of Piaya cayana. Lineage (NCBI taxonomy): Eukaryota > Metazoa > Chordata > Aves > Cuculiformes > Coccyzidae > Piaya > Piaya cayana. The sequence continues at coordinate 104,519 of WAAB01019528.1, read as the reverse complement.
AATATGCTAACAACACAATCAATTCTGCTCAATTAATGTAATTACAGAGCTTTTATTTGAAAATTAGCAGTCAAAGGTATAGGTATATTAAAAACTGGAGAAAGGAACACTGATCTCAGGAATAGACTTAGGTGTTCAGAAATACATGCCTTTGAAATTACCATAACTTTATCAATAGATAAAATAAAAACAGAACAGAACAAAATAAGATTCAAGCCTCAGTTTATGTAAATCAGTTTCTGTGAATTCCTCAGCCAAACTGCCACTGCCTTACTGCAAGACTGCGTTTTCATCTGTAGTGGAAAGCTTCTGACACCAAAGATCAGGAAATCAATGTAAACTCTGCTCTAACTAATGATTAATTAACTTTTAAGCTTTTTCCAATCCTCTGAAGCCTAAGCCATACTTTTAGCTGTGAAGATATGACATTCATCACAAAGCAGTCAATATTCAAGAGTAATATATGTTATTAAATAAATATTACAATAATCTTCCCAGGTGAAAAGGCTTTATTTTTGCACTGCAAGATTAGATTAGATCTTTTCTTGTTATTTAGTTAAAAGCAGTGGCTTTTAAAATCATAATGTCAGCTACAAGTCTGTAGTGCAGGTATGGTCTGCAGTTTAGAATCTTCAGAGTTCTTTGTGTGAAGATAAGCAGGTAATTTTTGCCAATCAATGAGTCTATGAGACCTCATATTTATTTCCCCTTGCCTTTATTGCCAGTATTTTTTCATAAGGAAGCAGATGTAAAATGAGGTAAAATGAATTTTATCTGAACAAATGACAAAAATTAAAGTATTTCTTAAATCTTTACCTTGAAAGGCTGTTTAGATCTCAGCTGCCCAATTTGACAGTGTCCAGAAAGAGCTAGTCAAGATCACTCAGAAGGCTATGTACTTCAGCCTTGTTTGCAAACCTGCAGTCTGGAAGCCAGTTCTTAAAATGTGTAGCAGTATGTATTGATTACCACTATATGTATGTGTGTGTGTGTGTATGTATATGTATATGTATAGCAGTCACACTTTACAAAGAGAACAGAGCGATAGGAGCTGTGCAAGAAATATAATGTTATATATAGGGATTATGGACACTGGAGTGTGCAGGTGCTGAATGTACCTTAGGTATAGGTTAATAATGATTAAGTTATGTTGACAATGTATCATCTGAGAAAAGTATTTTGCCTTATCAACCTCTGGAAATTGATCTTCTCAAAAATGTCTGCATCAATCTCTATTTTTATAGGAAACAAAGCCGATAAGTTCCAGTTTTCCAACTGCTAATACTTCCAACATTAAAATACTTGTAGTCTTTAACAAATATAATTTAAACAACTGGAATTTATCATGTATTTCTCTCAATTCACCTGTTGAAACATCTTAGCTTTTCTGCACTGTTTCAGAACCTAATCATATTAGACAGGTTTAGTCTCAGTTGTCATCAGGACTGTGTCATGTGAAAGGCAGGTTTAAGACAAGGAGTATTTATTTAATAGTGCAGAGGGGTGTGGGGCTTGATTCTATATCACTAATAAATCTGCTTGTTCACTGGCAGATAGTTGAGGAATTGCTATAGAAGCTTGTTCTTTGGAGAAATGTCCTCCTGTGATAAATATAGGCACACAGAGGTCATGGCTTGCAGGACAGGACAGAATAGTGATCTCGTACTCTTGATGAAAAAACAGTGCCAAACGAGCAAGTAGAAGTGCTGAACCAGCACAACTTGTCTGCCTGCCAGGAACAGATATCTTGGTACATTGCCAGGTAGACGAATGCTGAATTTTTCCTGGCCTGTGAAGGGGAGGGAAGTAACCAAAGTGTAGGTTAGCAGAACTGGCATGACTCAGAAATAAGAGAGGAAAGGCCTGGATCATATGCAAGTGAAGCAATACCAGGGTGGACCAAGGCGTTGAAGAAATACACTTTGTAAATCCGTAAATTAAACTTTTCCCTTAGAATCAGTGCTGGACTCATGTCACACAATAATTTCCAGAGGAGAAGTACTATCAAAGGCTGATTTTGAGATATACTAGAAGAATAATTGTTTTCTATGATCATGTTCCCATAATACATCCTTACAGCAAAGTGTTTTAATTCTGGATTTTCCTCCTCTTTCCTTCCAGACATTATATTAAAAATATATTAAATTTAACTCTGCCTCCTCATACATTCTAACTGCTTTTAATAGAACTGCCTTTTTCTTAGTAATGCTAATCTGTTGTGCAATACTCTTACAGGCTGTCTGGAAACTGCTCTCAGGCTCCTGCGCACATGACAATCATTGTGATCCTTGTGTTATGAGCTCTTCCCAGCTCATATCTCCAGATGAAAGTAATTCAGGAGATGTGAAACTATAATCTCTGAGGTGTGAACAGATATGAATGATTGTACAACTTATGTACACACAAGTGTACATCCCTGAGAACTACCAACCTCAGTCTCACCTCTGTGCCTGGGAATATCATGGAACAGATCCTCCTAGAAGCCATGCTAAAGCATATGGAAGATAGGGAGGTGATTTGAGACAGCCAATGAGGCTTCACCAAGAGCAAGTCCTGCCTGACCAACCTAGTGACTTTCTATGATGGGGTAACCACAGCAGTAGATGCAGGAAAAGCAATGGATATAATCTATCTGTGCTTCTGTAAAGCCTTTGAAACTGTCTCCTCAACATCCTTCTCTCTAAAATAGAGAGGGTTGTATTTGATAGGTGGACTGCTCAGTGGATAAGGAATTGGTTGGATGGTATCATTCCAAGACTAGTGGTCAACAGCTTGATGTCCAGGTGGAGATCTATGACAGGTGGCATCCCTCAGAGGTCCATACAGGGACCAACGCTGTTTAATGTTTTCATCAATGATATTGACAGCAAGATTGAGTGCACCCTCAGCAAGTCTACAGATGACATCAAGCTGAGTGGTGCAATTGTCACACCAGAAGGACGGGATGTAACCCAGATGGACCTGGGCAAGCTGGAGAAGTGGGCCTGTGCGAATCTTGTGAGGTTCAACAAGGCCAAGTGCAAGGTCCTGCACCTGGGTCAGGGCAATCCGGTTTTAATAGAGGCTGGGGGATGACATGCTTGAGAGCAGCCCTGTGGAGACCGACTTGTGGGTGCTGATTGATGACAAGGTCAACTTGAGGTGGCAGTGGACGCTTGCGGCCCAGAAGGTCAACGATATCCTGGCAGCATCAAAAATAACCCGTGGCTGCCAGGTCAAGGGAGGTGATTCTTCCCCTCTGCTCTGCTCTTGTTGAGACCCCACCTGGAGTATTGTGTCCAGTTGTGGAATCCCTAATGTAAGAAGGATATGGAACTGCTGCAACAGGTCCAGAGGAGCCCTAGAAGTTGATCAGAGGGCTGGAGCTTCTCTGCTGTGAGGACAGGCTGAGAGAGTTGGGACTATCCAGCCTGGAGAAGAGAAGGCTGTGAGGACACCTTATAACAACCTTTCAGTACCTGACAGGGGCCTACAAAAGCTGGGAGGAACTTTTTACTAGTGATAGGGTGAGGGGGAATGGCTTTAAATTGAAAGGGGGGGAGATTTAGATGAGACAGTAGGAAGGAATTCATCACAGTGAAGGTGGTAATGCACTGGAACAAGTTGCCCAGGGATGTTGTGGATGCTCCATTCCTGGAAGTGTTCAAGGCCGTGTTGGATGAGGCCTTGAGCAGCCTAGTCTAGTGGGAGGTGTCCCTGCCGATGGCATAGGGAGTGGAAATAGATGGTCTTCAAGATCTCTTCCAACCATTTTATGAATCTATGATTTTATGCTGAAGTCACGTAACATGAAAGAAGTAACACCTATAGTTCATCCAGTTTAGTAAATAAAAATATTCAGGGTTTGGGAGAACCAACTTCAGTTTCCTTGTACTACTTGATGGATTTTCATTCTCTCTTTGAAGTCTCTGAATAGGTCTCTAACGACTGTAAATACAGTAGTCTCTATTAATGTTATTTTCTCTTCTAAATATTCAGTATTAGAGAGGCTGAAAACTTGTCATCTCTTAGGTTAATAACTTATAATTAGCATAGAGTAGCACTTTTATGTTTTTGGAAATTTGATTCTTTTTTTGGAGTGGGGCATATTAATTTACTAGCTATTGGATAATCTGAAATTATGTCCTCTCCTATGCCCTTTTATGTCCTCTTGTATGTCCTCCATAATCTGTTCTACTGTCTAGAAAATTATTTAAGTTTTAGTGGTCATTTCCTGGGAAGTGCATCAACTGTTCTGGAATATATATACTTCTTTGTAGAACTGGAAAAGCATTAGGAGTAAACAGTGAATTATCTTATCATTCGGTGACTAGCTTGGTGAGTTCCTAGAAATTAAGAAATGTTGGGTTCAAATTTCTCCAGGTAGAGCAAAAAAGTTGAATGGTGTTCCCTGCATCTTGATAGGATGCCCAGCCTCTCTGTTGCTCAGCCATAAGTACTACCACCTGCAGCAGTTTTATGAAACCAGCTCTTCATTATCTTTGCTTTTCATACTCACTCCAAAATGGGATATTCATTTTGACTCAGTGGAAATAAATTTCACCCAAATTCTCATTTTGGGAAGAAAACATCAAAACATTTCAGTCTTTATTCAATCCTATTTTTTTTCCCAGCTGGGACTTATGAGACAGTGAAGGAGGAAATGGTAGCATTGATTTTTATGCCCCAATCTTTTTTTCTCTTAAAGGGAATATTTTTTCTCCTGCAGGGACAGAAATCAAAATATAAATTTACTTATGTATTTACTCAGAACAGGAACAAGAAGTAAAATCAACACACAATAAAAATTTCTATTTGGTCAAAGAGAGTTCTATCTGCTTCCTCACAAGTAATGCTATTCAAATCCTTTGATGGTACCTGAAATCCTTACAGTATTTTGCAGGGCTCTTTCACTAACTTGTAAACACAGAGGAAAGAAGAAAAGCATCAGTAACAGACTAAGACTGTAGTAATGAACTGTGGCGTCAAGCTGCTGATAACAACAGGAGTGTGATGTTAACCATTAACCTCTACAACATCCCTGAATTCAACTTGGAACTAGCTCTCAGAAAATGCTGCCTTGCCTATTGATATGCAACCCAAGAGAAATATTCACTTCTGAAGTTCTTGCAATTAAAGATTCTACTCTTGTTTAAGACTGCTGAGAATGAAAGAATTGAAGTAATTGTGAAGCTTAAAAGTATGGATACTCAAAATTTTGCAAGCATTTTCTTTTTGTCGAAGAGCTTGTCACCTCTATGCGGATATATGATTTCTCCTGCAGAGACTGCAGGTCAGCTTCAATAGCAAAAGATGGATTTCTGAACTGCAGGAAGCATGGCTCTCTGAAGCTACGAGCAAATTCTCACAGTTAACTGTGTAACTAAAATTAAACTGGTTATGTGTAAGTACAGATCTCCACACTAAGAAAAACACATTTTTGGATGTGGTAGGGGAAACAAAGGCAGAGAGATGAATTTTTTCCTCCAGTATCACATTTTAAGCAGTTCTGGGTCAAATTTTGAAAAAAATGTTTCTATCTCCTATAATGGCTTGCATTTCCATAACCAAAGGTGGCCAGGTTTGAGAAGAAGGGGTGATATATTTCATTAAATAGAGTTCACCTTCCTCCAGCTTTATCAGACAAGCTTCTGGGAACACAGTCTGCAGTACATACCAGGTAGTCTAATACAATAAGGGAAACAAAAAATGCAAAAATAATGTTTCTTCCCACCAAACACTGCCTTGCATTTATCTTTAGACTGGTCCTTTTAGTTCCTTTTTTTCCTAAATTTTATGTTTAGAGTGTAGAACCAGAGTAATCTGTGGTATAGTCTTTCATAGATTCTGTAAATATTTGAAAGCCTTTCTCCAGCTCACTAATGGCCTTTTAGAGGGTTTCACATTATATTGTAACTTTGCCATCTCAAATCACTGCAGTATTTTAATCATGAAATATAAACTAAGTGACAACAGCAAAAAAAAAACCCCAAACCACACAAAAACTGTACCCCAAAAGTACTGTAGTGATTTTGTGATGTAATTACTTTTTAGTTCATTGGTAATCTAAGTACTGCTCTTAGCCTTATCTTATGAAATTATTTTTGAAATGGATCACAATACCAAAGAAAAAGGAATGATGGCCCTTTAAAGTGACCAAGCTATTCTAGATTCTGTTTCTTCTCTCTGGTTAATCTCTCTCCTTCAAGGGGATGGTGGGGACTGTTGTTTGAAATACTGAAAAAGTGGAAAAGTTTTCAAGCAGGATTTGTTGGAAGCAAAGAGAAACTGAAATAACAGTGAAAAATGCAACCCCAAAACCCCCCAAAAAACAAATACCTACTCCCTTAAAAACACACCTATATTTGTCCATCTCCTGCATTATATTAAATTATGTGTTTCAGGCTTACATATAGAATAGAAAATCTTAAATTTTTTTAAAAACCAAACAACAAAACTAAACAAAAAAACAACAGACCAAACTACTCCCATAAGATTTTCAAAACCAAGGAAAAAATATCTTCCTTTCAAATTCTGAAACATTAGAGTCCCTCACTGTATTAAATGGAGGTTGTTCACCACAATCTTCAATCAACATCATTTTTTCTACATTTTAGTTCCATCATCAGAAAAAAGTTTTCTTTCAAAGCCTACTTTACAGCATATTGTAGACTCCATCTTCTAAATCACACTGATTCGTCTCTGTGGTTTGTTTGCTAGTTTGAGATCCTTCCTAAGCTAAATTTTATCAACCTAGTGGATTTTATTGATAACTATCTACTATAAATATGTATTTTAATTTTCACATTTGCAAACAGGATATTTTTTAACTGATTCAAGTTAAAATAATATTTTGATATGCAGTCTGTCACCCTCCCTCCTTCCCAAATGGAAATAAGATTTAAACCAATAAAGATGTTGGGAATCTTTTTACATGGCTTCAACTTCTTTACCTTTAAAACTTCTCTAATTTTGCATTTTTTCCCTCAGAATGAATAGAGCATTAAACACAAAATAAAACACTTGCATGCTAAGGCTTTCACCATCACAGGAGTCCAAGAGTTGAAGCTTTACGAAAATGTCCAAAAAGTAAAATATTGATATAAAGGAAAGAGTTTGCACTACTATGAAGATGATGCATAACGTGTTTATTAGCACAATTTTACTATCAGTTGTAACACTTGCTGACAAATGTTCAGTTTCTTTCAGTCTAGTAAAAGAAAACAAGAGTGTCATTCTCTTGGGTAAAAAGTAAATGAACACAAGACACTGTTAAGAATAATGAAAATCTGTTAGTTGACCTGTGTGCAGAACACTGAAAGTGCAATAACAAATATAAAAAGCTACTGCAACTTCTACATGATGAAGTTATGCTCTCCTTCTAAAATAAGACACATATTTTCAGATCTCCAGGAAATACTGCACCAAGATATGTAGCTAGTGATAAAATCACGACACTTTTAATTTTGGAATCTTAATCAAAGTTCTATTTATTTTAAAGAAACAAGATGCTACGTGTCACTTCTTGGGATTGAAATATGGTAACTAAACTCATCACAACAGCCATGCGGCTTTTCATGCTCAAAATTCATATTGTAAATGCAGTCATACAGGGACAAAATCTCTGAGAAAACCTCCGAAGTACTCCTGGATAATTACATAGAAAGTAGAAGAAATGTATGACATATCCATCTTCCAATGTAAAATGGAAAGGGTATAAATTATCAGTTTCCTATAAAAATTTTGGAAAATGAGAGTTAATGTAATAGGCAGAGGTTTTAGCAACATATGGATTCTTTTTTTTTTTCTTCTGCTTCTTTCACACAATATTGTCTTTCTCATGCGTGGATATTTGTTTCATTAACTATCCTTTCCAAAAGCTAATAGTAGTAAAAAAAGTCTTATGTTAGAATCCAAGAAACTGCTTGGAATGTATAAGGAGAATAATTTTTTTTTTTTACACAGGCCAAAACTATATCCCAATTCATTGCTGTTATTCTCACTTGCTTACAAGACTTTAACATGCAACTGTTTTGCAAGACATGATGAAGATTATTGACATGGGCAAACCACTGCAGTTGCTGTGATGAACTATGTAGTAATTTGACAACAGAGATCACTTCAATGAATATAAGTTATCAAGGTTTTTTAAATCTCAAATCAATACTTTTAAATAGAGTCACAATGCTCTCCCTCAGCCTACTTCTTTTTTGCATTTTCAAATAATAATTTTTGTTTTCATTCTCCTTTTATTGATAATCCTTGTTTGTATCTCTGTATCTTTAACTCTTCAGGATAATTTTAATTTCTTTTTTGTTTTATCACTGTCTCCTTTCTTCATCTTTCTCTTTATACTTGTGCTTGGAAAAGCACAATGACTGCAAACCTTTCCTGTAAGTCACTATTACCTTTCAGCAGATGGCACTGTTATTTAGTCTAACTAACAGGGCAAGATAATTAACTTACAACCCCTGCTTAAACAATATAATAAAGATTTATTTTTAACTGCATTTCCACATTACACACAAGAACATTAACAAAAATTACTGAAAACATATCAGACAATTATTTTTAATACGTGAATGTGATAAAAATACATTATTGCATTCAGACGTCCTTTACAGGGTCTCTGGAACCATTTAATGATCTGGCACTCTTCTTTTATTAGTAAACTGCAAAGAATACTTTTGGGGCTGAACTCATTTACATAGCAGGATTGCCATACAACCGAAGCAACTTATTTCGATTGGGTTTTTTTTTCGTATGGTACCTTATACACATCTGAAAAGGACTGGTATAGGCACGAGTGCAATCTTCCTGCCTGTTTGTGGTACAGTCTCTGTCTGGCATGGGGAACATGCCAGGGTCTGCACTGCAGGTTCCTACAGATGCTCAGGGAGTCTAGTGGAAAACAAGCTAGTGCTCTGCCAATGCTGTCAGAAAAAACATGCAACTTCTGTCAGCTCCAATTACAAGGAGAAGATGAATCACATCTCTTAATTCTGTCCCCAGTGGTACTCTGGCTGCTGGAAGGCAACTATGTGAGCAGGAGTTTCTCCAGGCTGCTGCCAAACACAGTTTTCCCAACAGCTCCCTTCTGAAGTTCTCTGAGGTGGAAAACTATATGCAAAGCTCTGCCGAGACATGGACAATGAGCCAGTCATGAGCTGGGCCAGGAGTAGACCGACCAATGTGGGTGATGTGATGGATGTCTGCTACATACGATCTGATCAGGATGTAGTAAAAGATGAGGCCTTCTTCAGGCAACTAGGAGAATCCCCACACTTGATAGCTGTAGTCCTTGTGGGGAACTTAAACCACCCTAATATCTACTGGAGGGAGAGCTCTGCTGTGTAGTATTGACAACACAGGAGGTTTGGAGAGTGCAGTGATGACAACTTCCTAACTGTTCCCCTTCAGGAAGGCTGCTATAAGGTCTCCCCAGAGCATTCTTTTCTCCATGTTGAACTACTCTCTCAACTTGTCCTCATAGCAGAGGTTCTCCAGCCCTCTGCTCAACTCTGTAGCCCTCCTCTGGATCTGTTCCAACAGTGCCATATACTTTTATGTTTGGGATTCCTCAGTTGGACGCAATACTCAAGGTGGGGTCTCACAAGAGTGCAGTAGAAGGGGAGAATCACCTTCCTTGATCTGCTGGCAACACTTCTTTAAATCAATTGAAACTCTAGGAATTTGCCATTATTACTTTACTTTCTTCTTTACTAAAAATACTGTCTAACTGCCAAAATTTTTGTTGTCTGAAAAGAAAATGGATTTTAACACAACCCCCCTAGAAGTCCTGTTGTTCTGCTGTAAATCTCAAAGAGATACAATCAAATGATTTTGTAAGCACCTTTGTGTGGAAAAAAAAATGAATTTCTACCCATCTGTTTCCTTTCCACTATCCAAAGTTAACCTAAATTGTTTAACCACAGGTAAGAGTTTGAATGTTTAGCATTCACCTTTGACTCAAACACTCTTGCATCCTGCTCTGGCCCTGATCAGAAAAGAACTCCAAATGGAGGAGTCATATACAAAGGAAGACTTTATTTAAATATTGAAAAAGGAGTAGAAAACTTAACAGAAACAGATGTACAACCTTCTTGAAAACTATTGAACACTAAAAAAACCCTGTTTAAACTACTGAGGTACTTCACAAAAATTGGTGTGACATGAATATTATACACATCTGCCATAAATTTTACTTGGTGTAAATTCTGTTAGAGGTCTTATTTTACCCATATTCTTATCCTTTGACTTAGTCTTTTCATTCATAGGAAGAAAAATTCTTTCTACATTAGTGGAACAGTAAAACAAGTAAAACAGGTAAAACAGTAAAACAAGTAATCATTCCTTAAAATACAACAAGCCTACTAAAGTACATGAGTCTCTTTCAACACCCTGAAAATTCTTCTATATGTTCCTTCCATCTGCCTTTTCTCTGCTATAATATTGCAAAAACTTTGATATGGTTTTAAGACAAGATGATATTGTAACAACTTTTGGTGATTGCAAACAATATATAAAAAGATCGGTTTTGTCCTTTTATAGATAGTTAGGGTCTTAAAATACTGCTATTACTTTACAAGAAAATGGATCTATTTGAAATTAATAATTTTTTTTGTAATAATAAAGATTATATTCTGCAACTTCTTATTGTTGTTGGAGGATATTAAATCTGAAGTAAAATATCCTTAACTTCTGTAGAACATCTAAGATGAAATTAATTATTACGTAGTCAAACTGCTTACCTAAGCAAGTTTTGCCTGTTGTGCTTTTGACAGTAACATTCTCTATGCATCCAAAATAAATACTTTCTAAAGGATTTTTTTCACTTATCTTGGAGCAAAAACAGGTTGTAGGGGGTGGTCTATGTTAAAAAACAGACCAGGCTTTGCATAAATTTAGGAAAAGGAAGACCATGTTTAAATGCAACAAATCTTTGGTTTTCCTTATCAGATTATATTTGACCCTCAGAATTTCTTCTGAGAAAATGTATTGCTAGAACACAGGTAATGGAATACCATAGTTTGGAAGCACTGAAGGCTCTCAATATTTTAATTTTTGTTCTAAAAATCAATTCCAATATTAAAGCTAATTTTTAATTGGATGCATGGATTGCAATTCGTTTACTGATCATATAAAATTACTTGCCAGCTATTAGTTAGATAAGATGTATTTTAATTAGTTCAAATATACTAAGTTGAAAGTAAGGGAGGACATTGACTTGGACGCAAGCACAGTTAAGTGCATCTCAAGTAGGAGACCTGTAATTTATTCACATGATCAAATACAAAACTAAAAGCTTTTTCAGAACTATTAATAACTGACTGAAGAATCTAGTTCTAAAAATTCTGAAGGAAGCATACGGTAAGGAATCTGTTACAGTAATTATAGTGGCATCTGTTAAATCATTACTGCTTTCAATAATAGCTAGACAGAGTGTATTGTACCAGAGCAAAGTATATGCTTACAGTTATAATCCGTAGTTTATAATAAGCTTTCTTAATGGTAATATGGGACTTTCAAGACTTTCCAACTTTCCACAGCTTAACTTTCTACAAGTAAATTGTTAGTTGCAGTTACAGATCAAAAAGTAAAATTCCCTGGATGCCAGAAGAATTTTATGGCAAGCCGAACAGTATTTCCAGAGTCTTCAGTGAGATTTGGAAGATTTTACTGGTATTTTTAATTACTGGCAATGCCAGTAGGATTCTTTGTGATACTGATGAATTCTTTCACTGTGACAGGACTAGTTAAGCCTGTAACATGCATACAAACCACAGGGAAGAAGTACAAGAGCATTTACGAAGCTGATAAAAAATGTGCTTGGTGGCTGAACAAAATTAACGACATTCATGCTCAGAAGAAGGAATTCTTGGATAGTTCACATAAAGAAATTTAACTATAATTTAAATGTACAATAGGTAATGAATAGTTTACTGAAATACATTCTTTGTGGCTAAGTGATGCTGAGTCAGTGCACTTTTAATCTCTCAAGGAAAGCTGTACTTTTTCTCCGTGTTCCTATTGTTCAAACATTTTTCCTAAAGAGCTTTTTAGCTGTAGTGCTAGAGCTCTATCAGTGTTCCAAGATTCTGAGCACGTCCTTGCTACACTTTTGTCCAGAAACATGCGATAGTTGAGGAACTTCTCCAGAGATTTGTGAGAGAGCGCAGTTTATGTTGACAGCAAGAAACTGATGCAATAAAACTGCAGACCTGTACATGTCCTCCAGCCTCAGTAATACTCAATATTTGAGTATTTCTTGATGTCGGACAGTCAATGGTTTCAACACAGCTGTAGTTTGCCCTCTTTCCTACATCTCAGTCTTGCAGTTTCCCTAGTCTTAGTAGCTACAGCATCCAGCAATAGCCCCTTTCTTGCACAGCAACCATAATTTTTTTCTTACTCCCTGATCAGCTCCAACTGTGTTTGGAGACTATACTTATGCTATAAGAAGGACTTTCCTTACAAAGCATTCTGCTACCTGAGTGAAGTTGTGGCAACCAGAGCTGGATGTAGGGCTGCCCTGTTTCCTGGCATTTCTACACTTCTCTCCCACAGATGCCTCAAGCCACCTCTCAGAAGGGAGAGGTGAGATTCTAGGGACACAGGGAGTAACCTGGAACAGAGCTTCACTGTGGGGATATGCCAGCATGAGGACCAGTATGTGCTTCAGGAAAAATACTGTTTAGCAACCTTCCTGCCTGTTTCTTTTCCTTTCTTCCTCAAATTTACTTTAAAAATTATTTGGGCTGAAAACTAACATCCTCTTTCATTTGCTTACCAGAAAGTCTTTCCTAACAGATGTGCAGACCAAGGGAGGTGATTTTAATGTGCTCTACTACGCTCTTGTAAGATGTCATCTGAAGTGAGGGATGGAGCAACTCTCCTATGAGGGAAAAGCTGAATGTTGAGCTTGTTCAGTCTAGAGAAGAGAAGGCGTTTGGAAGATATCATAGCAGCCTTCCAGGACTTAAGGAAGGCCCATAGAAATGCTGGAAAGAGGCTCTTTACCAGGGAGCACAGTGATAAGACAGAGCATAATGGCTTTAAGCTGAAAGAGGGGAGATTTAGATTAGGTATTAGGAAGAAATTTTTTACTGTGAAGGTGATGAGGCACAGGAACAGATTGTCCAGACAAGTAGTGGATGCCATATGCCTTGGGGCGTTCAAGACCAGGCTGGGTAAGGCTTTGAGCAACCTGATCTCATGGGAGGTGAACCCACCCATGGCCAGGGAATTGGAACTGGGTGGTCTTTAAACCCTCTTCATGCCCATACAATTCTATGATTCTATGATGAAATGTTTTCATCTAAGCCAAGTCGACCACCTTCCCTGGAGGTGTCACCTTCCCTGGAGGTGTTAAAGGTATGGGTAGACGAGGTCCTGAGGGACATGGTTTAGTGTCTGATAGGAACGGTTGGACTCAATGATCCGGTGGGTCTCTTCCAGCCTGGTGATTCTATGGTTCTATGATTCTATGAATTTAAAAACAGGTCAAAACAATGACAGACTGAAGCAGAGTCAACAAATTCAAGATTTCAGAGTCTCAGAGTTAATAAATGCAGCATGCTGGATAAATTAATGTTATATTATTCCTGAAACCTGAAAATGAATGCAGCAACAAATGAAACTGCGAGAGAGACCTATAATTTGCTGTCTCAGTTCATGGATTAATGGAAGAATCATACAAAGAATGATAGGACTAAGCAGTTTCAGTTCTTCATTAGCTTCAGAGGAAGACCTAGAAGTGTATGTTTAGTAGTTTTATCAGTGGTAGTTAGGATTACAGGAAAAATAAAAAGGTTTTCACTGAAATACAGATGTGTGTTCATGATAAGGAAAGTATCTCAAGGGACTAGGTGCTTGAAACTTGAAAGGGATTTGGTACTTTGAAACCACCATCAAGGAGGCTGATTTTGTGGTTTGTGTTTTGGTTCTGAGTTGGTTCTTTTTTAGATTATTTTTAGGGGAAATAGAAGGGACTAAACTCTCATTTTTCATTGCTGCACCTCTCTCTAGCCTCAAAAGTTTTCAACTGACTTTCAAAGCTTTCAAAATTCCCCTATAGTTAACATCTTTCCAATTTTGTAGGTGGACTGTCTTTCTCCTTACATCATTTTCTATAACATCAAATACTAGCTACCTGTTTTCATATATAAGTCCCTTACAGTCTGTCCTTCCTTTTGTTGTGTCTCATTATAAATGGGTCTACTCACATGACATACTGGGTTTGAACATACTGTTCTTGAGTAATTCTTATTTTTCAATTATTCTTGCATTTACTCTTTCTTCCTGACAGTTTTTCCATAAAAATCCATGCAGTCTTTTCATTCTTCTTTTCCAAATCCATAAGACTCTATCCATAAATTGCCTTTTGCTACAAACTTAAGTCTCTTCATAATCACTTTTTTCCTGAAAGCATATTGAATATTATTTTATTACCAATGCTATTGTCAACTAAGATCTGTGCTTTGCTGTTACTGTATCTGGCATGAATGTCTTCCTTATCTATGCTTTTTCTTTCAGTATCCATTGGTCATGTCCTTCCTTCATCTGTGTTAAGGTAGCAATCTACATCATATGTGGTTTGGGAAAACTCATACTGTAATACTTTTCCCATTTCAATTTACAGCATTGGGTTTAGAATAGTCTTGCTAAATCAAGGGGAAAATTCTTCTGGTACTACCAAAAAAAAATGTCATGGCACTGAAAGCTTTTGAAAACCCTCTTATTATATTTTCTTCAGTTAAGGAGTTACAGCTACTATTTATAAAGGATTCTAACTAGAATTCAGACTTACTTTATTATTATTATTATTATTATTATTATTATTATTATTATTATTATTATTATTATTTCTATTCATGTATTTATTGTAATGAAACCATAAACTTTACTGTCTCACATAATGTATGTGGCATTTTCATTCTTTTCCTTTATTAAAATAAATAAAAAGGCAATTGGTTCAGGTGCTTGTAACTACATAGAACAGTGCTAGTTCAAAAAAGGTGCTCTCAGGTGCTTTCTTACCAGTCAGAAATTATGTCATGATAAAGCTCTTATTTACCAAAAATAAAAGGCTAAATGTTCTTGCAGAAAGACAAAACTCAGGAGGTACCAGATGTCTCCTGGAGCCAATATTGTTTGGATCTGGACACCTGTAAACTATCAATGAAAGTCAGATATGAAGGTACTCAATGAATCAGATGAAGGGTGACATTGCAACTAGAAAAATATCAAATTTTTATTTGGCTTTCTATGCTAATTAATTTCAGTATAGTCAATCTATATGAGGAAATGGATTATTCGTAGGAAGCAGCAGCATTACATGACATTACAACTTCAAATTTAGTTCTTTTTAAAAGGATACTTTACTGCTAAGACTTCACGCATTCTCCACATGTGTCATTATTCATTTGCAAAAGAAAAAGATTTTTTGGTGTTACTATACCAATTAAAAGAAGCTACTGACCAAATAGCAAGCCTTACTAAATATCTATGTATGCCTTTCTGCACAGACACCTTCATAAAATCATTCATGCCATTCAGATTAATTGGGAAGTTGTTCAACTCAAAGCTCAAGATATCTGTTTAAAGAGATAAATTATCATTTGTCTTAGAATAATTTTTGTCAGTCAGTTTCTAAAAGTGCACACCTCCTGTCTTTTTTACTTTCTCCTCCTCTCCCTCCTAATCTCTAACAGAGTTAGAAGGAAAATATTCTGATTATGAGGAACTGGAACAAAATGTTGTCACTTTATTCAGTTTACAGACCAGTTCTATTGATTTTAGGTCAGTCTGCTAGATTTTTTTTTCTCCTAGGCTTTTCCTGAGGGAAAACAGATGATCTCTGGAGAGAGATTTGGTACAGCTGGTAGCTATGTCAAGAAGAGTTCAGGCTTCAGGAAAAGCCAGCCTGCAGGCTGCCAAAACTAATTATTACAACTTTACTAAATGTACATACGTTAGGAACAATGTATATATGCATTTTGGTTAAGGTATTTAAAAAATTGAAATATCAGCTAGATCATTAAATATCTCTTGCTATGTATTGCAACTTCAACTTTTTGTTAAATGAGTCTGTATTAGTTTTTATAATGCACTATAATTTGAAAAAAAAATTACAGTTCCATGTGTTATAACAGTAATCCAAAATACTTAATAGAGATGCTTAAACAGCCTAGTGTATGTTAGAACATTTAGATCAAGACTTGATGATTCTCTTGGGCCTTATTTTGAAAATAGCTAGTAGAGGGGCTCTCATAAAAGAAAACAAAATACTCAGCCAAAGCATTTGAGAAGTTTCAAGTATTTTGTTACACTTTCTGAATACATTTATCATCTCTGAAAGTGGAATTATGAAGAACCGTGTGTTTGTTATACACACATATTATAATATACTTTTGAGAAATATAATGCTCACATTAAAAATAATATGTATGTATGCAAATATTGGTTACTTTCTCATTAGAATTGTATTTGTCATTCTAGTGGCAGGTTTTGAGATCACAAAAAGTTTAAAGTCACTTTTTGTTTGATTTGTTTGTTTTTTACATATATATGATCCCTTTGAACTTGCCTCGCTATTAAGTCTTCCTTACAGTGGCTATTTTAACTGAATTGATGCAAGACGCTCTCTAAACTGGTAAAATACCAAACAAAAAATATGTATATGTGCATTTTTCATAGCACCTTGATGAACGTGAACTGAAACAATATGCATTTTAACTTCATCAAACTTGAATTCTTATATAAACTTAGTTAACAGTAACCTCATACACTGTTATCCTGCTGGATTAGAACATGAGGCATAGATTCCACTTGCAAAATTATTCTCCATAAAAAATTTCTTAGATTTGTGTCCTAGGGTGGTAAAAACATTTGTTCAGATATCTCCTAAGGTGATAGACTTAGGAGCACAGGACTGGATCTCTATGGGACTGTATCGATACAGACTTAGAAAAGAGTTATCAATTAAAAAAATAAGGGTATAGATTGCATCCACGTACAGGTCAAAGCTTTTGAGTCCATACACATGATTTATATTCTGGCCGTAATCATTGTCACTTTCCAGCAGACACGTAATATACTTCTGTTTGGAAAGGAAACTTAGAGATATGTCCTTCTACTGCAATGCTTATACAATTTCTAATGATGGTTCAGGCTTAAAGTTCATGGATTAGCCCTCTTGTTCAAGACTAATGATTGTCAAAATCCACAGGTTCTTCTATGATAGTAAATCTCTGTGATTCCACTTTGTAAACTGCACTTTTTGCTTTGCTTCTGTGATGCTGCAAGACCATAGATGGGCAAAGGCTCTGGGAATGGCTGAACTATTTTGTTGTAACTGAGGTACACTAAGAACCCAGAAAATAAACTTTATAAGAAATTTTGATAGACATCTCTCTTGCATTATCTTTCAACTATCAGCGAAGGAGTAGAAATATTCCTGACTATACTGAGGAAATCTATTTCAAGGGAGAAAACCAGAGATCCAATATAAGAATTGAGTGAGATGTAATTCAATTCAGATGAAGATCTTCATTTAGAGAAATCAAACAAAAATTAATGTCACAACAAATTCTTAATTATACCATGCAACATGAGCTACATTCTTTAAAAAAAAAAAAGGTATTCTTTTAGGAACAATCTGAATTGTTTTGTTTTATAGCTGAGACTATAACAATCATTTAGAGCCACTTCAGACCAATACACATACAAAAGTGAGACAAAGGCATAACCTTGCAAATTCAACTCAGGAAACTCCTATTATCTATGAGAGAAGATGAACCACACTGTTCTCAAACAGTTTGGCCTCTTCTTATTTCTAAACATGGAAGGTCTGCATTGCTTTCAGAAAAAAATGAAGAAAATGAAAAATATTCTTATATAAATTTTACAAATCCCCTTACGTAGCTTTTAAGTTTTCAGATGTCATGAAATTAAGAGCTGAGGATTTCTGCCCTTAAAGTACTTAAAAACTATGATTCTTTATTTCTATGCACACACCTGTTCAGTTCTCTTAAGTTTAAATACACTATTTCATTGCCATGATAGACCCCAGGAAATGCAGGGAGGACAAGAAGCTTTGCTTCTTGCCAAACAGAGAAATTATGCCATGAAACTTTTGGCTTTCATAACGTATGCTTGTATTCAGTCTTGGGAAGAAGGAGGAGGGAAATAAAAGAACAAGAGAAAAAAATAAAACAAAATAAATGGAACCCACTCCCTAACAACAGGAATGTAAAACAAAGCCACTCACCAAGTCCATGTTTATATTCATCCTATACCAGTACCTGCTCCCTAGCTCACAGGCTGTTTCCAGGCAACTCATGTATGCTTACCTCTTTCACTTCACTCATACAATGCAAACTTCCCAGTGCATTAACCTGCATTTTTTCTGTGAAACCTTCCTCACTTAAAGTCCTTGCATGCTTGCAACAGTCTTGTGCACTTCCTCTGACATGTAGTTCCCAAATGAACAATCCTTTCAGGACCATAGCTAAGTTGTCTAGTTCATCCTTCTTTTAATTCTGTTTTACACCTGCTCCATCTAAGAACACTTTATTGCCATAGAGCTAATAGTCACGAGGCTATCATAATTATGTTAATCACTCTCTCCCAGCTAATACAATTAACTATAATTAGCTGATCCCTTTCCTGCTATACTTTGTTCCCCCAGGGGGATGAGGAGTTATTAAACTAGAAGAATACCCAATCCCTCCCAGGAAGAGCCCCAGGGCAGAAAGGCAGGAGATGCATTTCAAATGCCTAAATGAGCAGCAGAAGTCCCTTGAAGAGGCATTGACAGAAAATGTGTGTGTTCCATTATAATCACCTTACATGGAGAATGGAAGTCATGGCACAGCAGTCTGCTTAATTATTGAAAAATATTTCTTTTGCAGTGGATTTTCCTGGAGTACTTAGATGGTGTTTGTCATTAACACTGCTACAGAGGCGCATGTTGTCACTACCCCTGCATGGTTCTTTCTCTTCCTATTCATACTGGAGATGAAACTCCCCTTACATGTATGGAACTCATTGTCTTCTTCCTGGCATGCAATGTAGTTGTGTACAGTTAGATGAGCCACAAAACTACAGTCATTTACAGTAAATAACTTGCAAACAAATCATGCCCCATCTGACATTATCATTCTGTAGCCATTTTGCATTGTAGACACTAGTGACTACATTGCTAAGGGAACCTTCAGAGATCTCATGATACTCTTCTTTAATTATCATAACCCATTCATAATATAGGCATTTTTCTTGCCAGCTAGGTATTCCAAGCATTTTTGCACAGTTTTTTTTATGCAGAAGGCATTTAAGATCTACAGGGAATGCACATGTATTTTTAAAAAGGTACTGAAAAGGTAATTTGGCTACTCTGGTTGACCTGAAAATACATGATGCAACAGCACAATACTGCTTTTTTTAAAGACTGATATAATGGAATAAAGAAAACAGGTGAATATTTCTCGAAAGCATCCTTATCACCACCAAACAGAACTACCTGCAACTTACTGACAAACAGAAGAGAATCAGTGGTAGTTCTATTAAAAAGGGAAGTGTAAAATAATAAAGACAGACATTTGTCAGGAGCAATTCTCAATTAGCAGGGATAATGTTAGATGACAGACTAGCCTGTTCCAGCTTAAGATCCTCAGGTTGTTATTGATACTGCAACTCGTTTTCTGCCATTTTTTGACTCAACACAAGTGCTTTTAGCGTCAGTGCATGTAGAAATGATCATAGTAAGTACAGTGATACTGTGCCAGATTTGAAAAAGTACATCTGCTTGCCACATCCTGAGTCCAATTCTTTGCATACTTTACCATGCAATAATTTTTACTGTTATGACCATTAGTTCATACTGCTGACAATTAAAATTGTAAATGACTATGGTCCAAGAACAGAGAAACTACTCATACAGCTTAGCCTCGGAGGATTTTTAAACTGAAAACATAAACTGATTTGAATACCTACTGCCATAATTCATTTATGTGTTTAAGAACAATAAAGCAGACACCTGTGACCCTTGTGAATGTGACTGCAGGGAGATTTGACAGTTTCAGGTCCATAGTCTATGTGTTCCAAGGCAAGTGCACTGCAAATTTAAATGTTTCTTTACAGTATTGGGGAAGGTGTGGGGTGGAGGGTGGGTGGAACGGGGAAGAAGGGAAGGAGAAGGTAAGCAGAATGAGATCATAGCAAGAGCTAGAAAAACTATCAGCAGATCATGCAGTGGTAGGGGTGAGTAAAGTATACCTATGCCTTTGAGATTTCTTAGAGATCTAGAGATTAACTAAGAGCCTCTGTCTGTCTGTATATACTTCCGCTCTAGACCTTTTTTCCTCGATAAAGAGGAAACACACTTTATACGTAAAGCCAAGAATTTATTGATGCCTTAACACTCTAATACAAGCATTATTAATAGTTCAGATTTGCTTATCACTGAAAAAGTAAGAATCTCTCTATATAGGAAAGGTCTCGACAATACAGTTAAAATTGTTATACACGCACTTAGTTCCTACCCTTTTCCTAATGCAATGCTCATCATTCCTCTGCTCCTCTGGATCCTAATGTGGGTGGTTTCACTCTGGTGGTGGTGGTGGTATGGTGTTGGTAGTAAGGGACTTGTTGGCACGTAGAGTCTTTGTTAGTAGGAGTTTGATGTTCTTCTTCATGGTTTCTTCATCCTTACACTGGAGATCCATGTGGGGTCATATTTAGGTGTTTGCTAACACACTTTTATATGCTAGTCTTCATTGGCCTGTGTCTCCACATTACAGATTCATTATATAGTGCATTGTACATATGTTGGGTATTTCTTTTTTACTCCCTTATTTATCCTGAAAATTGTTCTAACTTTCTTCATGTCTGCATTTTTTTTTAACTGACCATTGGCAAATTTACAGCTGTGGGGCAGCCAGTGCCAAATCTTTGGCCCTTCTCCTATCTCCCCATACCTGTACCCCTCTATGCCACATTCTATGTCTCCATGTCTTAGGTTTCTGTAATCGTACCAGGCCTTTACTTCTTCAGACTACTGCCTTATACCATCAGTAGAAAACCACAGTACCATAAGCAGAAGTAAAACAAGTTAGCCATAACCACTTACTCAGAAGGAGACAAAGCTGCAAGCAGGTCAATAAACGGCGCATATTACAGGGCTGAAGGGTTATAATGTATGATATAAAGAGGTTAATTGTTGATTTAATACTATATATGTATAAGTCTTCATGTATATACATTTATCTCTAGATTTATCTCTGTATACACACACATATATTTATAGTAACACCATTTTCTACATTGCAGTTTTGTACACTTGCAAGCAGATGCTTTAGGAAGGGAGAGATACAAAGTTTTATGTTCGTATTTTTTATGTGGCATCCATGCAACGAGGTAATTCCAGCATGTAGTTCTTTATATGTATCTAACAGTAAATTGTTCCTTATTCCAAGTTTTTACACATAAGATATAATTGCTGGGGTTTCACTGAATATTGGTTGAATTGCCATAAGCAGACCTAATGGAATCCACATTAGCATTAATGAGTTCTGGCTTACAGCACATGATAGACCAATTCTGAATTTGGCTGAAAGTTTTTTTATCTAAATTTAATTTATCCTGAAGAGCAAAGTATATTCATGATAACTTACTGGGAAAATATACACACATACAGAGATGAACTTTAGAAATATATGTTTAATTCACACCTTGATTGTTTTAATCTCTGTCTTGGAAATTAATCTACTGTAAGAGACAGTGTAGTTTCAGAATGACTTACTGGGGATTTTTTACTGCTAGCCAAAAATACTGTGACACTGAAAACAGAACTTAGCATTAAAGCACAGCCTTGTTATATAGCAGGGTATTTTGGAAGTGTCAGAGCCTTTGACTGTCACCATGATTAGTGATACAGAAGAGAACAGTAACAAGATGAGTCATAAATAGGACACCTGTGAGCTGGTAGAGGTTTCTCAGAGATTAGGGGCACAGGGGACATAGCAGGAAGAAAGAAATACTAGAGTAGAGTAGAAATGGAAAGAATTTAGTTTAAAGAAGTAAATCTGGGAGCAGAGGGAGTCAGGACTTAACAGAACTCTAAAAGCTAGCCCGGGAGAAATTACTTACAATAGATGTGTCAGAACAGAAGCTGCATGTGGAAGAGGCAGCTCTCCTCTAATGCAAGGCTACAGACATATATCTTTTGCCTTTCCATTTGTGCCCTCTAAAGAAGTAACTGCTCTCAGGTTTTTCTGCAGAGACAGTCCTAAGCCTTATTTTAGATGAAAGGAGCCAGCTTAACAAAAAATAGTCATTAAAATGTCTAAAGCTAATCTGGTGTTCTGTAGACCAGAATATACTCATAAAACATTTAGAGAAGTAGTGGATGCAGCTGGCTGAAGGAGGCAGTAGCAACCAGTATGCAACAGACTAAGGAGCTGCTGGAAGTCTCATAACCAACGTCAGGAAAAATGTTTGTCAGTCACTGTTCTGCAGCAAGTCGACCTGGTATCAAAGGGCAGAGGAGACTTCTGCTATGCAGTACTGTCCTCTGGGTAGCTCACTACATATCCGACTCTCAAGAACAAGAACTAGATGAAAATCAGTGTTAAATAAATGTAAACAGTAGAAAGGAAGAAGAAACAAATATGTCCCTTCCATCCCAGGCAATTTAAAAAAAACCCCAAACAACCTAACCAAAACCAGAAAGAGACAAAGTGCATTTCCATACTCTGTATGGAAACCAGACTCTTATTAGGAAGTCTGGAAAATCCTGCTCTACACACAGTCATGTACAACCCTTTACCAGTGGAAATAAATCATTCTATTAATAATGGAAACAGGGACGGGTACAATGCAATGTAATGTGAATTTCCTTATGTATAGAAAATTTTAAGCATAGACTGTGACATTTACATCCATACTGATGCTTTCAAGACTCCACCTCTTCTGTCAATTTTATTAGAAATTGGAGAGCTAAGGGGAAAAACTCACCAAAGAACACATCATTGTTATTCTAAGTAAATTGTGGTATTCACTGGAAAAATTAGACTGTGATAACAGTATGAACGCTTGTGGATGTTGACCGTGAGTATGGCATAGATATATGTATAGATTTATATGAGTATTCATATATATTAAAATATCTGTATATAAATATACATATGTATAACATTTCATCATTTATATATTTAATTTAATATCATAGGGCTTTAATCAGTACCTTCAGGCTCAAAAATCAATGCTTAGAAAATTTTCTAAATCTTCAAACTGCAACTGTTACAATAGTGCTGAGTATTATGGAGAAGTGTTTAATATATTCAAGCACTATAAGAAAAACTATTCAACTAAATTGATTCGGTCATATTAGATATGGAATGAATGAAATTGGTAGATGGAACCTAAAGGAATTAATACACATTCTTATCCTTTCTGTCTTCATTGGGATTCCTGTGATATACCTTTCTTAACTCTGTTTGTACTAAGTGGTCTCTAAATAAGTTTTATAATAATTTACATTTTGCAACATTACTTAGGGCAGAGGATGCAATGAACGAGTATGTATGCATAGAGCAAGTATTCAACTGTAATCCTAACTATGGAAAACAGATAACTTGTTAAGAAATCTCCTGTGTTGAGGTCCTTGGTAAAGGAGGATTAGACTGTGTAACATTTAAACAGACTAGACAGACATAAGTCCTTAGACATGGAGGGATACTTCCACAAGTGCTGAGAGAGCTCACCATGATCATTGCAAAGCTGTTCCTGATTATCATAATTTTCAGAAATCTACAGTGTCTTAACTTCATTCTTGTTTTCAAAACTCCAGAATTCATGATAAGACAAAACACTGAATAACTGTGAATATGGATTAGCTAAGCTTTACAAAAAGGGTCATCATATAGAAATCTCACTTTCAAAGTAAGAAGAAAATGGCCAGTAAAGGAGGAAGTCAAGCTCACATGTAAAGTATCCTGAATGTCACTTGTTAAGCTTATATATCATCCATGCATATAGATGCATTCCTTATTGCAAAATACATTATTGATTTCTTCATATTTACTGCAGTACTTTGACATATCATTATACATCCTTCATCCAAAACTGGGGCTTAATCTTCTCCCTTCTATATCTGAACTAGTTTTAGTACACTGTGTTTTGTTTCTTAATCACACATTTGTTATAATTTTATTTCACTGCATTATACCAGTTTTGTATTTCTCTTCATACTAAAAAAACCAAACAACAATGTAGTGATCTCAGCTTACAGAAGTAGATTTCTTTTTTTTTAATCTTCTGATGATTTAAGAAATTCTCTCATCTTACTCATTAGGACAGCTTGCAAGAGCTGCTTGAAACATTTTTTTTTTAAATAGTGTTCAGGTAGAAGATGGAGATGGGACAGACACTGCTTACACCTTAAAATATCTCTCAATTTGTCATGATATAGTTCAAGTTTATTGAGTTGTGTTTCTAGTTTTGGTTTGAAGCTTTTAACTGATGAAATTTCACAGAATTACAGAATCAGTAGGTTGGAAAAGATCCCCAGGATTGTCAAGTCCAACCATTCCATTGGAATGGTTACATCCTCTTTATCTTATTTGCTAATAACTTATCCTTTCTGATTTATTGTGGCAACTGAAAAAAAAAAAAAA
>WAAB01019528.1:41668-79569 GCA_013389865.1 Piaya cayana | reverse complement strand
CAAATTTGCGTTAAAATTTTCCCTAGGAATTGCTGCCTTTCAAATTGGTGTTACAAGTCAATTCAATGAACCTTCTGTTGTGAAAAAGAGATTCTACTCATTAAGTTAGTGCTTTAAACTGCCTAATTCTCTTCTTATTTTTATTATATTGGGGTTTGGAAAAGCAAATTATATGCTATGATGAGATTTTGCTCTATAATTCTACAAGTATCTAGACTTAAATAAGTTTGGTCAAAGAGGAGCAGTAATCTTAATGACCTTCATTCTGAAAAGCCTTCCTGAAAGGTACGGGTGTTAACTATGTTATTAGGCCTTTAAAATGATTGATATTTTCTAAACATTATCAAGGTAGAAAATAAAGAGATTTGTGGGGCATTCCATAAATGCTATTTGTCAGTTGGAAAGTGTATCTTTTGGGGATTTTGAAAACAGCTATATCCATTGACCCACATACCTGAGAAACTTGAGTCTTAGAGAGGGTGATTGTTAGAAGTGAGGAAAAAGGAACCTTAAAGAACTGCTGCAACAGAACAGTAAATGGAATCATACATGGAAGAGAAAAAAAAAGCTTGAAATACTCTGGAAATACTGCTATTGCCAAAAATAATACAGTTTCACACAGTGATTTTAAGAATTATGGAATCAATGCTGCAGCTCACAGACTTTGGAGAATTTTCCTAAGAGCATATTCAGAAGAAGGACCTTGCAACTAACTTATGACTTAGAACTAATCTGGCTGGCTGAACATAAAAATCTAGTTAAAATTACAGTGAGGGTCCAGACCAGATGGTTTTCAACTTAAGGCTCTGAGGATTTACCATTTACCTAACATGCCTTATGTTCTCCCAACACTGATGCTGTTGGTTGTTTCACAAGAGTGAGTTGTTATTTTCTGTTGTTTACAGTGGAGACAGCACTCACCCAGGAGTACGCATACTGATTTACTTTCTAGCATACCCTGACACTCATCCATAACAGTGGGGTGGAGGTAGGCTTCACATTTCTTGCTGAAACCATGCAACTGATTAATTTGCTCAACAAAAGGAAGTCTATAGAGGGAACATGAGTGTGTGCCATGGAAATATTGAGTATTGGAACAAGGAGTTTATATACTTACAGAAATTTGAAGCTCCTTTACAATAGACAATTTAGGCATTTCAGAACCTAAATCCTGTGACTAAAACCAGCTCCAAAACGTCTTTTACAAAAGTTACTACAACCAAAGAGGCATGTTTTATGTCTGCTGTTCTTTATAAGAAATGAAATTTAGATGGTGTCAGCAGTCTTCTCCACTGTTTTGTCAATCGTGAATCTTCTTATGCAGTGAAAAGTTCACACAAGTCACAAATATATTAAAGTTAAACTTGAAAAATCTCCAAACAAGGTCTTGACCTTCTATATTCAGTAAAGCTATCTATTAGAAATAAACAAATAAAGAAAAAATAATATCATAAGATTCCCTGAACTGGGTTTTCAAAGTAACCATTGCCATGATTATCTTCATTGTCAGTTAGAAAAAGCTGATCTCCAGTTTAGATTGTAGTCTTTATGTTACTCACAAGTAGATTTTGGTAGTGATTTTATTTTTTTCATAATCATGCACCTATACAAACACATTTTTAAGCCTTTGGCTCCTTTGGGGACTTCTTGTAATATTGTCTCTGAGAATTCATAATTTACTATTAATGCCTTAGGACTAGCATATTTATTTCTAGTAGTAGTAGTAGTAATGTAGAGTCTGATGACCTAATTGTACGACTGAGAAGCAAAAATAAACTTGAGAACAGCACAATCAATACACAAACAGTCATGTCAGACACACAGTTTTTGTATATTGATTGTGACATTTCCCTTTCCAAGCCTATGGAAAACCAATTGTTTTAGAGAAAACTATAAAAAACCAAAGTGTATAGGATTTTTGAAGGAAGTGTGTACTATATGAATTGATGTTTTCAGGTCTTTTACTTGGCCTTCTTTTTCTTTTCCATGTGAAGACTGCAATGATTTAATTGTGGTATTCAAATTATCACAAAATGCTGTTATTTTAGCACTCAATACACCTTGCTGTGCACCTGATTTCCATGATCCAAGATCTTTAGTGGTTTAGCTAGAATACTTTTGTCCCCTGAAATGTTGATATTTCTTCAACTAATTGGTTCTCATGTTTACTTCCCCTATAGTATTTAGGAAAGGATCTGTATCATTCCTTTTTTAAGTATTGGGGAAATGTTTTGGCATTAAGCTTTGTTACATTTCTAGCTCCTTCCTTAGTATTTTGTCTTTACCACCTGCTTGGCTTCATATTGTTTGTTCTCTTTGCCTCTTAATTTGAACTTGCTAATCATTTGTTAATGCATTTTCAATGAAACATCCCTTGCATGAAACCTCATCAGCTACCACATTACCAAATCTTATTGAAGTCTCTCCACCTATTATCACCTGGCCATATTTCCATTATGTTTTGTCATTGAGTGTTGTTAAGGAGGGATTAAGTCACATGAACTCTAATAGAAAAAATAATTTAATTTAACTTAACCTTGGTGCAATAAATAAATGTTTCACTGCTTTCAAAAAGAGACTTCAGCTTAAATTTAACAAAGGCTTCTGTTCACTTGCCAGTGTAGCTAGATATGACATTCAGTTACTACTAATGTGTGCAGCAGCTGAACCAAGTATATGTAATGAGTTAGTCAAAAAGACTAACTACTCGAAACATAAGGCAAATATGAAATTCAGTAATAATAATACTTATTAGCATTTTAGATCTTGGGTAAATGGTTATTTAATCTTCTCATCTCACAATGAGGTAGGAAATAAGCATCATATAAAGAACAGGCACTGGTCATGCAATCAGCATACAAAAGTGACAGTTTTAGAGTTCTATAATTCTCTCTGTATAAGNAGCAATGAGGTCTCTTCTCAGCCTCCTCTTCTCCAGGCTAAACAACCTCAGCTCTCTCAGCTGTTCCTCATAAGGCCTGTTCTCCAGCCCCTTCACCAGCCTTGTCGCTCTTCTCTGGACTCGCTCCAGAGCGTCAACATCCTTCTTGTGGTGAGGGGCCCATCCTACAGATATAGCTAAGTTAAGTTCTAGAACAGCTGTGAGCCTATTCTTATTTAAAGATAAGATTTAAACTGCAGATGTTAAATAATAGTCAAATGAAAATTTCAGGAGCTTCTTAACATTTTTAAGAGATGAATTTTCTCCTTCTGCAGAGTTACTAATTAATTGAACAAATCTGATCATGTATCATACATTAATGGACATACTCTCCAAGAAATGTAACTGGAATACTAAGCTATAATGAAAATTATGTGAGTACAAAAACTTAGCCTTTAGAATGTAATCCTTTCCTTGCAGGAAAGAATTGCAGTTAACACAAGATCTAATCTCTAAAGAATTTATTGCTCATGAAGACAATCAACTGATTGGCCCAGTGACTGGATCTATTTGTTTGCTTTCCATGTAGAAGCTGAGTAAGCATGCCATACTCCACCTTCTCAGTGTTTTCATCGAACTCCAGAAGTGAGAACACCCAGTGGAGTAGAAGTAAAGTTTGATTTCCATGGCTGCATCTGTTTTGGCCCCACCTTTTTATAGTACTGATACGTGTAACATCTCTGTGAGGTTATGATGTTAGAATGGAAACTCAACAAAGTGCTCAACATGACAGTAAAAAATAAAATATTTCTTAAAATATCTGCTCAGATGATCCAACTTTCCTTAGAGAAAGACCAGTATAGAAAAAATCCATTAACCAAAATTGAAAAATATTTCACATTCCTAAATTTCGGAGTGTATGTTCACAATATGGACCTAGAACTAGTCTTGTATCTTATATAATTCAAACTGTACAACTTTTTTGTTATTCTTTTATGAAGTGCAGCAAATTCTAAGTGTGAATCCTATAACTCTGCATGTTCAGAATTGATTTAAAATGCTTATTTCTTTGAGTTTTTTATAAGATTTATGTGTAAACTTCAGTTTTCATGTGGTCTATTAATTTGTCATACATATCCTCATTCAGATGTGGATTTACAAGATCATCTTCCATCAAGACAAATAGTTTTGAACTGAAAATCAGAAAATTTATGTCTTCACTCTAGTTTGTTGTGATGTTTTTGCATCAGTAGTTCAGAATTTAAAATATGTGAAAATTACATGCTAATTTTTTGAGACTGTGAACTTTAAGCCATGTCTTTGTGATGTCTAAATATATTACATCTGCAATTACCTTTGTCAGTCAAAGTTGTAATCTCATTAAAAAAAGAAATTATTTTTGTTTGATAAGACCTGTCCTCCAAAACATGATACAGTTTGTGTTTATATTCCTATTAATTTAATTATGTACTCATTGAAACACATCATATTTCCATTCTTTTTTTCAAGAATGATAAAATGGTAATCAATTTATGCTTCAGCTGGGTCATCCTGTTGTCATCACTGATCCACTATTAACTCTCTTCTTATCTTCGGAAATGACACCTTTATGCTATTATTGATTAAAAATAAATAACAAGTAACTGGAAGGAACCTCAGCCAAATGTCTAAGACTCTTGGATTCATTCATATTATCCGGACCTGCTAATTTAAGAGAGTCTTTACAAAAAGAATTAAAAATACAAAGACTGCCATTCAGATTAACATTTTCCCTTGCTTAAACAACGTGATATTGGGGACTCCCATTAGGTCCCATTCTTTCAAAGAAAAAGTCAGGTTTATGAATAAAGCATGATCACAGGATTTCTGTTATCTTGACCATAGTAGACATTTCCAGTGTTCAGAGTTCTTAAGCATGTGTTTCCAGTTGGTCTCAGCTCTACCTCTTACTTTCCTGTGAGGGGCACACTGCAAATACTTCTTTAGAGTATGTGTTTTCTGTTTGTATTGCATAGAAATGCACTTCAAGCCCACATGATTTTCAAAACCTTGTTATCGTTAATATGAATTGTTTTCTCTAAGCAGCTCTTGCTCAGATTGTCCTTTAACCAATGCTTTGGATGAGGTTTCCAATATTCTGCCTAACTAAGTACACAAGGCAGGAAAACTTCCTCTTCCAGGCTGGCTGTATGAAAAGTAACACCTCCTCCCTGCAGCTCTTGGTCTGTCATCACTGAGAGAAAGAGAGAGAGAGCGGAGGAAAAAGAAAGGGAGACAGAGAGAGTTTGACACTGAGTATAGTTAGTTCAGTCTGAGAGTGCTTAGGTATGTTTGCTTTCTTTACAGACTCTGACTACTCTTTGATCAGATCTCCCCAGTACTTTTAACATCCTCAATTTATTACAACTCTTACCCCATTTTATCACTATGATCATCGCCACAGTAATAAAATTGCTATTAGTAGAAGAACTATTCTGTCCCTGAGGCAGCTAAGCATAACTGAAGGAGAAAAGCTCATATGTCAACAGGAGCAGCATATCTATCTACAAGTATCATTTTTGATACATTAATAAAACTTGAGCTTATGAATAAACCATTATATACATCAGGATGCAACAATCTAATCTACCTTAGAAATGTATCTATCCATGATTCACTTTTTTTGTATGTTACTCAAAGCAGTGATATCCCATCAAGGGAATGGTAATATATCACTTTTCCATTGGAAGAGTTTGTAGCAGATCACATCTCATTCAGCTCAGTCAAAAACATATTTAAAGTTAAAGGCAAAAAACTGAAACTGGTAATGTAAATTCACTGACTGGGCAAAAGGAGTGTTGTAAACCAGGGGAAATGGAAGATAACATGTTTTGATTGCATAAGGCTAATGTTGAACTACCTAAAACATTTCAAATCGATCAGGAGATTTCCAAGTTAGTTATTTGAAGATTCATCAGAAATAGATTCATTGACATTCTTCTAGATACAGTTCCACAGAGTTGTAACAATACTGAGGTTGGTTTAGCTTTGAAAATTAGGTCAGGCCAATACTGTAATTTCTGCTTAATGTTTGTACCTATTAGAGCACTACGTGATGGTGCTCATCCATTTAGAAATTCCATTAAAAATGGAACTAACACTATGGAAAAAACCTGACTAACCAATCTAAAACATCCAATCCTTCTGAGGAAAAATATATTTTAGCCCTGAGAGTATCCTCACTTATTTAGATTCTTCATTGTATTAATTTGAGATTTCTAGATCACATTTAAGAAAGAGTCAATTCATATCTGTTTTAAAAAACAGTCAGTGTGAAAGTTTAAGTTTACTTCCCCCCAATCATTGGTTATTCCAGAAATCTTACTTTTTTTTCTAGAAAGCAGCACATTTCATTTAGCTGAGAAAATAGTAAAATTTAAATGTGCTCCAGGTTTACTCCTTAGTTTTCTATCTTAATGAAATACGAAAGTGTGAGCTACTGAAATTAATTCTTCAATCAGGCTTTTGTGTAGTTCACAACTCTGAATACAAATAGATATGAGATCAATAATCTTTTACCGTTTATAGCCCTTAAAATCTATGCCCAAATCTCGAAATTGGAGTGCAATACCATAGAATAAAACTATTCAATAAGAAACATTTTGAGGATAGTATTTGAAGATCAGAGAAAGAATGTCAGCCCAAATTTATTTTAACATAAGATGTAAAAATAAGAAAACTTTGGCTCTGATAGGGAGGAATTACACTGGACCACTTTCAAGGGCTTTCTGGTGAATTCGGTGACTTTTGCTGATATTTTACTTGTTTTTCAGAGTGACCTATACTGGCTAGATATGATCCTGCTCTCCAGCTAGCAAAATTGCCCTGTCACAGAAGCAACTGCTTCCGGCTCCCATCTCCCATTAAATTAGTAATGCAGAAAGAGATCCTGCTTCTTATAGAACTGTGCCCTGTGAGAAGAGTGTACATCTCCTGTAAGGCGGAAACTCAGTAGGAACTGGGAGTCGCCGGACCATAAAGTAGCTCATGGCCACAGTCCTTGTATTTTGGAATGACATGTTACAGGTCCCCTGTGCTTTGAGTAAAGAGAGATATTAATTTACACATTGAGTGACAGTAAAGAAAAATTATACAAATCATATTAGAAGAGAACTAATATGCAACCTTAGAAAGAAAGCATTAAATGAAGAAAGAAGCACTACTTCAGGTGAAATCTAGTGAAACTGAGTGCTTCATTGCCTCAGAAGTTTAAAAGAATGAGAAATGCAGGTGGATTTTAGAATGGGCTAAATGAGTACCATTTACTTTTGTATCAGTAGCTTTTGAGAATTATGCAAGCTGAGAAAACTAATAACTCATATCTGAGGAGAGATAACTTATTAACTTACAGAGACAACTAAAGCAACAATTTTGTATCATGTTTATTGATGTAAAATTAGTTGGGAAGCTTTTGACATCTTTAACACAGTAAGTATTGATTGGTGTAATATAATACTGTGCCTCATTTATTGACCACTCTACCATTTCTGGTGAGGCACCACAACTGCACTTTGCTTCTCAGAGTATAGGATGAGCACCCTCAAGTCCTTCTCTGTGGGGCTGCTGTTAATCACGTCGTCCCCCAACCTGTATTGAAATTGGATTGCTCTTACCCAGGTGTAAGACCTTGTACTTGGCCCTGTTAAACCTCATAAGTCATCCATCCACACATAAGAACCCTAGTGTCAAGTAGAGCTCTTTTCTTTCCTTCATGAATTCACTGGGGAATACAAATATCAGCCCATATTATCAGAAACCATCACAGGCTAAAACCGAATATACATATATATGTATATATGCACAGACACACATCTATTTTAAACTCACTGCTATTCAGAAAGTTGTTAAACTTCATCCCCATGAACATTTACACTGGCCTTCATGACATGATCCTTCCCTTCCTCTGTGGGGATGATTTCCTGCTATGTGTTCTGTGGCTATTTTAACTTTTCTTGAAGTGTAGGGAAAATGGCAGCATTTTGAAGGAAAGAGTTAAAATGACGAATAATCATATTGTCAAAACTAAACTCATGTTAAAAAAGAGAAACTAGTTCCTTTTACATCTTCAATAACAAATTGTATTCTGAATGAATTTTGGGTTTCTTTGGTTTTTTTTTTTTATGTCAACATCATGTCTTTAAAGTTTCTTTCCCTTTGGTGTGAGTTGCAGGCTGCATGTCATAAGACATGGTTTTCTTTCTTATTAATCATCACCCAAATTCATTGTCAGATATTTAAACCAATATGTATTTCCTCTAATTTATGAATACAAGCTAAAAATATTTATTTATTAACTGGTAGACTGCATCCAATAATGAGGTATTTTCATCTGCTTCAGACTTGGGTGGACTTAACGGTTGTCATCTGTGACAGCTCAATTCTATATGCTGATTGCTTTAGAATTTTGCAGCAATGCAATTTCATCCTTCCATTTTCCTTAACAAGATAGAATTTGTAGTCACTGATGGGGTCTACCTGCTCTGTCTTCTTTATGTTGTGCTGGGCTAATGTAAAATCTAAAAATAAAGAGAATCACAGAACCATGTTGATAAACATTCTTTCCCTACATAATGATTATTGCATTATTATGTTGCTTTGAATTGAATGTTTTAACATCATGAATTATGTAAGGATTATGCTTCTACATATTAAGATTTTGAAATGGATGATCTGGGAATGTTTGAGAAGTGTACTTTAGTCAAGTGCAAATAAAGCTGCTTTTATTACATTAACTGAGGAAAAGCAGAAATTTGACCAGAAAAGTTTTCATTTTCTAAAACATGAAGTTCAATCTGGTTGTATCTTGCAGATTCCTGCTGTTTGTCACTTGTTAATCTACATGTTTTGTTGTGGAGACCTCTTAAAAGGCATCAGAAAATATCTCATCTTCAGGTACAGTAACAATGTAAAAACAATTCTAGAACAAGAGGAAAATGTATCCGATAAAGAAATGAGGTTGCTAGGCTGGTTCCAGCATGGCTTTACATCTCTGCAATGTGGCCACAGAAGATTAAGCATCAAATCATACTGCATAATTCTTTACTAGTGTCACCTTATCATTCTATTAATTCATTGTATAAGAGATAATTTAAAATGAATTTCTTTTTCAGCTTTTGTGCAAATGCCAGAGAAAAATAAAAGGTGACCTTGAAACTCATTGAAGCACATGGTTAGAGACTCAGAACAAGTTAGAAAAAGCACTTCCTCAGTACTTTCAACAAGAAATTTAAGGATTTATTGATTATTTTCTGAAAAAAAGTAGTAAGCAATTTATGCTATTATTAGGTTTTATACATATCTAATAACCTCACAGAACAAATTTAATATTCAGTTTCTAAAGAATCATGGTTTAAACAGTTAAGGAACTCCACAGGAATATAAATGATAGAATATTTATATATTTGGATTGTTTTCAGAATTTCTCCACAAAATGGCCCTCATTGTATTTCCTTCTTTTTCTTTCAGTGTTTGTAAGCAGAATGCCATTAAGTTAACTTTTTTTAAGGCTTATGATGTAAATTTTCTGTTACGTGATTTTTTTCACTGTGAAACAAAAATAAAAGCCTTTGTCTTTGAAGCCTCAGGTGTTCTGTGGCTGAACAAGGAGCTATTATGGTAACTCCTCATGATCATTTTTTCTGCAGGCAGTTTTTTCAGGACATAATGTTCTCTGAGAAAGTTAAATGCAGCTGACATTTCATCACAGCTTAGACAGTCATGAGGAAGGTTTGGCCTGACCAAGGATTTACTTTGGCTGAAGAATGAGCTCTGTAGAAAGCTGAGCTCTGATTACTCACAATCTATTGATGTGCGAATTCTTGATGGACGTGAAGTATGGAAGAAAAAAGTGCAGAACAATAGTCATGCCTTTTATGTTATGTCCTAACTAGTAATGCTTGTCCATTCCTTCCATTTCTTGTATTTTTAATCCTCTGATTTTGAATATTTATGTCAAAGAGCATGAAGCACTGTAAAGTACTGAGGCCAGGATTCTCAGGGGACTAAATGCACTTCTGAATTCACAGGGACAGAAGTGGTCAGAGCTGTCCCTTATAGCAATCCTGCCAGCATAAGAAAAAGGTTTCTTGCTTCAGTGCTTTTCTTAGAAGGCCTATTTGTAAGTTTCTTTTATTGCAGAGATGAGTTTAATTCTTATCATCAGGAGACAACATCACAAATATATTGAATCCTCAGCAATAAGGATTTAAAAATTAAAAAGTTAAATGGGTTAATATACAATCATAGAATAGTTAGGGTTGGAACGAACCTTAAGGATCATCTAGTTCCAAACTCCCTACCATGAACAGTGACATCCCTCTAGATCACATTACTCAAGGCCCCATCCAACCTGGCCTTAAACACCTCCAGGAATGGGGCATCCAAAACTTCTTTGGCAACCTTTTCCAGTGTCTCACTATTCCCATGGTGAAGAAATTCTTCCTAATGTCTAGTCTAAATCTGCCACTCTCCATTTTATACCTGTTCCACCTCATCCTATCACCACCAGCCTTTATGAATAGTCCCTCTCTAGGTTTCTTGTAGGCCCTTTTCAGACACTGGGAGGTTGCTGTAAGATATCCTCTGAGCCTTCTCTTCTCCAGGCTGAACACTCACAACCCTCTCAGCCTGTCTTTGTATGGAAGACTCCAGCCCTCAGATCATCTTTGTAGCCCTCCTCTGGACCTGTTCCAACAGCTCCATATGCTTTTTATGTTGAGGATTCCAGACTGGACATAGTACTCCAGATGAGGTCTCACAAGAGAAGAATGGAGGTGCAGAATCACTTGCCTTAACCTGCTGGCCATAATTCTTTTGATGCAGCCCAGGATATTGTTGGTCTTCTGGGCTGTGAGCACACATAGCCAGCTCATGTCAAGCTTCTCATCTACCAGCAACCCCAAGTCTTCTCTGCAGGGGAGCTCTCAATCACGTCATCTGCCATTGTGTCCTGAAACGGTGATTGCCCTGACCTAGGTGTAGGACCTTGCATTTGGTCTTGTTGAACCTCATAAGGTTCTCACAGGCCCATTTCTCCAGCCAGTCCAGATCCCTCTGGATGACATCCCTTCCTTCTGGTGTGGCAACTACACCACTCAACTTGGTGTCATCTGCAAACTTACTGAGGGTGCACATGATCTCACTGTCAATATCATTGATGAAGATATTAAACAGCGCTGGTCGCAGTACAGACCCTTGAGGGACACTACTTGTCACAGATCTCCATCTGGGCATAGACCCATTGACCACTACACTGAATATGACTATCCAACCAGTTTCTTATCTACTGTACCATCCACTCATCTAATCCATGTTTCCCCAATTTAGAGAGGAAAATGTTGTGGGGAGACTGTGTCAAAGAATTTACAGAGGTCCATAAAGATCACATCCATCAGTTTCCCTGTGTCTGATATAAATTAGATCTGTCTGAAAACTAGGGTGAATGTTGATTAATGCTTTGTGATCATTTCCTCTTAATATTTAATGATAAGCAAAACAAATGTAAATGTTAAGTCAAATAATAGTAGTGAGGAGCAGCTACATATCACTCGCTAATGTGGAAAAGCCTCCTGAAATTTTGACTTTGCAGACACGATTTTTAAATTAATATTGTCCCTAGACAAACATTGAACAGATGGGCATGACAATTGACCACTGCTTTCAAGTCTATGGCATATGCAACTATAGAGTTAAATGCCATATTCTCACTGTACCAATACACTTACTATCTGTTAATAAGGGAGGATGGCTATAGCTGATAGAGCAGCTGAGACAGAAACATTTGCTACTTTGTCTTTCTCCTAAGACTAGCAGATAAGATGACAATTAGTGTCACTTAAATTTTTCTTAAGTAGTCACTTATACCACATTTTAAAGCTACTTTTATACACGGCATGCTGATACTAGTCCAGATGAGTCCACTGAAAGATGAGTAGTGTTGATAAAAAGATGAAAATGAAAATAAAATTTAATTCTGTATCTGTACATGCCTACAGTAATGTATATGCATTATATTTTGTAGTTCCTTAAGCATGAAATAAGATAATGTTTCCTCCTTTTTAAAAAAAAATAAAATTAAAAAATAGTCTAACATAAACCTATAGGATTTAAATTAAGGGAAAGGTACTAACTGGAAAAAGCAATAATACTTAGTGCCAATGATGCAAAATACTTTGATATGCACTGAGTACTCTGTTATTACAAGGTTGTGCCAAAAAACCTCAGCCGTTGCTGAAGCTGAAGACAACTTAGACTCACTGTCTGAGAAGCTGTTCCAGTTTTGGCTGGTATAGAATTAGTTTCTTTCATAGTATCTGGTACTGTGCTATGTTTTGGATTTGCAAACAAAATATTCTTGATAACATAAGTTTGTTTTAGCTGTGGCTGAGCAGTGTTTACACAGCATCAAGGCCTTTTCTGTTCCTTACGCTGCCCAGACAGAAAAGAGATTGAGGGATGTGCAATAGGTTGGGAGGGAATACAGCCAGGCAGATGACTAGAACTAACCAAGGAGATACCCTATGTCCTAAACAGGGAGGAAGTTGCGGGGGTATTCAAAGTTGTGGCATTTGTCTTTCCAAGTCACTGTTATTTTTGATGGTGACCTGCTTTCCTTGGGCTTGCTCTAATCAGCTGCCTGCTGATGGGAATTGGTGAATGAATTTCTTGTTTTGCTTATCTTCACATTGAACCATGAGTTTTCCGACTTTACCTTTCTGATTTTCTTCCTCCTCTCACTGTGTTGGAATAAGTAAGTGGCCATGTGGAGCAAAGCTACCTACTGGGATTAAACCACAACAACAGGCCTTTGTCCACTGTATTAATCCACAAACATGGATTGTTGGGTCTGTATGGAGCTTGTTGAATATTTTCTTTCCTTCCATAAGTTCAGGTGGCCCTGTGGTAAGAGTGACAGAAGAAAGAAGTAGAGCATAATGTAGTCTCTCTGTTTTTGTTGTCATTCTACTAAGCTAGAACTTTAGAAACAAAGCATAATATTTTTTTTAAAAAAATGTGATTTAAATACAAACTATTGTGAATACTGTGCAACTTCTGCACCTTGGGACTACTTTTGTCTGTGTGTTGTGCTAGAAGAAAAGAGCCTCCCCCACCAGAGTATCCTGTTTTCTCAATATCTTATGATGTTTTAATCTCCATTTCTCTCAAATCCTCAGCATTTCCCTTTCTTAATCATGCTGCATAAAGAAAATTAAGAAATCATGCTGAGATTTTTCAGCCAAGTTTCCACTCAAAATAACCTGTCTTTAAATCTTATCATGTAGAACAGAGAATATGGAATTCACTCTTGCCAATAAAACCTTATTATATGACATGAGGCTGAATGCAATTATATGAGTGACAGATACATGGAATACATGGATAGGAATTGCTGTGTATCGTTGGAAACAACAGAAGCAGAATTAGAAATATCTTTGCTTTATTGTGATCACTGAAGCTGTGCGAATTCATGCCATTTAGTAGTGAGGCGATTTGTTAAAAACAAGAATTCCAGTTATACTTAGCTTAAAGGAAGTATAAAAAAGCCAAGTATCTTGCAGAGATTCCATTAGAAACAGCAGCATGTGTTCCCATGGTTTTGATTTTCTATAACCTTATTCACCTGTTCACATCCTGCATATTCCCAAAGGGTAAATTTCCATCCAGTCTTTCATAGCCAACAAGTGGATTATCCTTCACCAAGCAAATGATCTTCCTGCTGGACTCAAAACTGCTGGAGAGATTTTCTGTTCTTTCATCCATGTATGAATATTTATTACTCTCCTAGGTGAGTGTAATAAGAGTCTGATTTAAAACCCATTGAACTCAAAAAGAGTCTTTCAGATTATTTTAATGGGATTTGATTCTGACCCTAAGCCTCTGTGTCAGTAGCCGTTACTGAGAGCTGTAAGCATTCTGAGAAGATAGGAAATGAATACAAAGGAGCAGAGACTTGTTTGCATGTATAAAGAAACTGGATCTCTCATGTTTCACTAAGAGGTTTTTATTTAGCAGCTACTTCAGCTATTTGACAAATGAAACTGACTTTAGTGTCTTACCATACATCAGAGTTCTGCTCCTTTCTGTATATTTACTAGCCTATATTCTATTTGATATCCAGAAGAAAAAATAGGTTGTACTGTGCTGCAAACAGTATTGAGATATCTGTAAGAGTAACTGCTTAGGTTTGAAGACTGTTGCCCAAAATGATGGGAGAAAATACCTACCACATGTTTATGAAAATAAAACTCTAGAAAAGTACTTCTTGGAGTAAGATAGACTTATAGAATGATAGAATCATAGAATCATCAGGCTGGAAGAGACCCATCGGATCATCGGGTCCAACCATTCCTATCAAACACTAAACCATGTCCCTCAGGACCTCGTCTACCCATGCCATAAACACCTTCAGGGAAGATGAATCAACCACCTCCCTGGGTAGCCTATTCCAATGCCCAATGACCCTTTCCGTGAAAAAATTCCTCCTAATGTCTAGCCTAGCTCCCTGGTGGAGCTTAGGCCATTCCCTCTTGTCCTGTCCCCTGTCACTTGGGAGAAGAGGCCAGCTCCCTCCTCTCCACAACCTCCCTTCAGGTAGTTGTAGAGAGCAATGTGGTCTCTTCTCAGCCTCCTCTTCTCCAGGCTAAACAACCTCAGCTCTCTCAGCCGTTCCTCATAAGGCCTGTTCTCCAGCCCCTTCACCAGCTTTGTTGCTCTTCTCTGGACTCGCTCCAGAGCCTCAACATCCTTCTTGTGGTGAGGGGCCCAGAACTGCACACAGTATTCAAGGAGCGGTCTCACCAGTGCCGAGTACAGAGGGAGAATAACCTCCCTGGACCTGCTGGTCACACCGTTTCTGATACAAGCCAGGATGCCATTGGCCTTCTTGGCCACCTGGGCACACTGCTGGCTCATGTTCAGTCGGCTGTTGGCCAACACCCCCAGGTCCCTCTCCTCCAGGCAGCTTTCTAGACAGACCTCTCCTAGTCGGTAGCTCTGCATAGGGTTGTTGTGCCCCAGGTGCAGGACTCGGCATTTGGCCGTGT
Organism: Piaya cayana; assembly: GCA_013389865.1. NCBI lineage: Eukaryota > Metazoa > Chordata > Aves > Cuculiformes > Coccyzidae > Piaya > Piaya cayana. Next base: position 64,608 of record WAAB01019528.1, on the reverse strand, counting down.
TAAACCTCATGCCATTGGACTCAACCCAACGGTCCAGCCTGTTCAGATCCCTTTGCAGAGCCTCCCTACCCTCCAGCAGATTGACATTTCCACCCAGCTTAGTGTCATCTGCAAAATCCAAAGAGTTATAGTCAACAGCTCAGTGTCCATATATAAAGCAGTAATGAGTGGTGTCCTTCAAAGGTCCATACTGAGACAACTACTATTTAATATCTTCATCAATTACATAGACAATAGAAGGAGTGCACTCTTAGCAAATTGGCAGAAAATACCAAACTGAGTGGTGCAGTTGGTATGTTTGAGGAAAGGGAGACTAGGCAGAGGGACCTTGAAAGGCTTGAGAAGTGAGGCCCATGTGAATCTCATGAAGTTAAAAAAGACTAGTGTAAGGCCATGCACGTATGTTGCAGCAATCCCCAGTATCAGTACAGACTTGAGGAATGCTGCTCAAGTTCCCACCAAGCCACTCTATCACTTTCTCATCTCAACAGGAAAAAGAGAGAAAATATGATGGGTGGGTGGATGGATGGATGGATGGATGGATGGATAGCTTGTGGGTCAGGCTAAGGACAGGTAGATCACTTACTATTTGCCACAGTCACAACAGTCTGAACTGGGAAAAAAATTAATTTATTGCCAATTAATAACATAATAGGTTAATGAGAAATTAGAACAAGTCTAAAAATACCTTCCCTGACTTCTCCCTTCTTTCCTGGTTCAGCTTTGCTCTTATCTTCTTTGCCTTCTCCTCCTGAGTGGTGCAGTGGGATGGGAAATGGGGGTTGTGGTCAGTTCATAATGTGTTCTCTGTCACTTCTTCCCCCTCATGCTCTTCATCTGCCACAATATGGGGTCCTTAATGAACTTCTCCAGCACGTGCCCTTCCCATGGGCTGCAGTTTTTCAAGAACTTCTAAAGCATGGGTCCTTTCCATAGGATGTAGTCCTTCAGACACAGATTGTTCCTGCATGGGTCCCACATGAGGCCACAGGTCCTACCAGAAATACAGCTCCTGTATGGTGTCCTCTCCATGGGCATGAGTCCTGCTAGGATCCTGCTCCATTGTGGGTTGGGGAATCACATCTTCCTTCAGGATACATCCACCTGCTCTGGTATGGGGTCCTCCAATGAGCTACCATTAACCTCTATGGGCTGCAAAGGAACAATCTACATCATCATGATCTTCCCTACAGGTTACAGAGGACTCTCTGCTCCAGGTCCGGGAAAACTTCCCCTCTTCATCCTCCTTCTTCACTGACCTTGGTTTCTTCAGGGCTACTGCTCTAGCATGTTCTTATTCCTCTCTCACAGCTGCTGTTTTTACCCTTTCTTAAAAGCTTTATGACAGAGGTGCCATCTGTGCCAGCATTACTGTTAAGCTTAGTTTTGGCCAGCTGTGGATCCATCTTGGAGATGGCTAGAACTGGCTTTGTCCAATGTGAGGGCACCTCCTGGTATTTTCATACAGAAAATATCTCTGCAGCACTACCCCCTGCTGCCCAAATCTTGCCATATGTCTAAACACAATATACAGATATATAATTTTACTCCGGGTAAATAGCAAAGAAAAGACTGTTTAGGGTAAGGAAAAATAAAGGTGGCTTATCTGACTCAGTCACAAAAGACTTTCTTATAGTAGGTTGTTAGTTTATTTAGCTTAACATGAAGAAATCTGTAGTGTTCTTCTCCAGAATGATTCATAGTACGAATTAGAAAACATATTAACAGGAATATTTTGCGTTATGGGTGCTTTCTGAGACCAAGGCTTCAGAAAATAGTTGAACACCCTAAAACATACTGTAAACTACTCACTTAAATGTTAATAATGTAACAAATGAACAGCCAGGTCAAGTTCAAATATCCTGAACCTACCAGTGAAAGGACTCTGTAGTGGTATAGATTGGCTTTTGAGGTATTGCATTTCAAGGTCTTAGGTAAAATAACTATATTAACAAATGTGCAGGTTTCATATTTTACATTTCAGTGTCCATTTTAGGGGCTGTATCTAGACAATTTGCAGTCTAGGCAATTAGCAGTCCATGACATGTCTTGGTCTCCAAGTTTTCTGGATTAGGCAGTTGAAGGAGTCATTTAGAAGTCAAATCCAGTTTATACATCTACATGTCTATCCTTCAAATGCAGAGCAATTGTCCTGTTTCTTATCTCAGTGTGGGGCATATCATGTCGCTGAAACATGTATTTCCTCTAATTTAAATATTATCTTTGACATAAGATGTGCCTCAGTGGATCATGCCCTTAAAATTGAACAGACGATATATTTTTTGCTTTAAGCATGATGAAAGCTGCTGATTTACTGCCCCTTGACCTAAGTTCTTCTCCATCATTTCTACCTTACTCAAAAGGTAGTGAAGGAAAATGAACCCATAGTTTCCATGAATGAGTCTCACTTTTCAAGACAGATTTTAACATAAAATTCAAAGTAATTTCTTCAGATTCATCAGGAAGATTTCAAATTCCTAATAATATTTTGACAACTGGCCTTAAATTTTACACTTAGAAATGTGATGTGCAGGATGTAACAAATCACATTTTTAAGCTTTTTGGTTCATGTACTTGCATAGAGGTTACTCATAGTTTGTGAAAGGGAGACTAAAAATATTTTTGTTATTAAAATAGAGTATTAATAAGGTTCAAATAGATTGTTTTTCAAATTTTTAGTTTTATTTATCTGTGTGCGCATTTGTATTCAGAATATGACCCTCTGTCATAAAACTGGCCATTATTTTGCTTGGAGTACTATTATTACTCTGCCACTTTTTGCCATTGGAAAGGTACCAATGTTTCATTCTATTTCTAGGTCTTTGATAGTCTACTATTCTTAATTCTATTGTTAATTTCACAGGGGGAGTGACATTGCCTTTAGCTACTGTTAAGTACCTTAGTATTTTTTAGCAGCTAAAGATGGTGACTATATTTGATGTATGTTTACTGCTTGGAGCAGTTTCATTACTATAAAAAATAAATAAATACGTGAGTTATTATTTATGTTACTCCATATGCTATTTTCCCTCCTGCATCCGATTCTTTCAATTCAGCAAAAGAAGCTGAATAGCATTGGAAGTCTCTTTGTGTACAGTTAAAAGTGTAATTTCTGACCAGACTTCCCTCCTTTGCCAGAGGTATACTTTAGGAATTTAATGATGCATGAAGATGAATCCCAGTTGTAAATGCACAAGCATTCATAATATTTTAGGCAACAAATAATTAGCACTTTGGAAATGTGTGTACATCTCACATAAGCAATCTGGTTCTCCTCCTCCTTCCTGTTTTGAAGTCAATAGCCTGTGTTATATCAGCCATCTGCAGTTCCATAGACAGGTGCAGGGTCAGCGCCACGGTTCCAAGCCTGGAGTTCAGAGAGAGCTGAAAATATTGCTAAGAATTTCCAATATCACTAAAAGAAAACCCACACACCAGCATTCATTACTAAAAATATGGATGTTTTTATTTGTTTTGATATATTTGTCTGAGCTTGGTTTGTCTATAGATAGGAGCACATGGGCATGCTTGCAAATTTAAACGGTATAGGAATAATGTGAAATACATAAGGCTAACCCTAAAATGTGGGGAACAAAATCCAGTTAGTTTATTGAAGGTTTGGTATGTCTTGGAGGTAACATACTATTCTATAGTAATGATTGCCTTGGAAACATGATGTTACTTTCTAATAGATGCAGATGCCCATGAAACTGCTGAGGTGATACAGTGGGCAAAATATGTAAGGAGCACAAGAACAGGACAGTGAACTCTTCAAACCTTAAACATTGTTGCATCTTCTCAGATTTCAGGGTTTTTTTTTCTCCATTTTATTGCTTGAATGGCCAGAACCATTCCTAAAAAATCCTCTCTCTGCATATTCTCCTCCCTTAAATTCTAACTTATTAATGAGGTCTTAGACAAAGAGAATTAAAATAGAATCATTCTCTACATTAATAATTGTACACTCAACCAGTACACCTTGACAGAAATAAATTTTGTTCCTGGACCTGTCATCACACAAGCATGTGATTGAATTATGTGCACAGCTAGAGATTTTATATGCATTGAGAAAAAACATCTTAAAGTTTATCAGTGCCAGGCAAAGAATATCTTCTATCCAACATCATCTTCTGAAAGTGCAGCTAATAGGTGAAATTATGGTAGTGATTTGGAAAATACTTTTTTTCTTTTCACACATATAGTATTTTCAGGATCAGTAAAACTAATAAGACTTCATTGGTGAAATTTTTCTAGTAAAATAGATTCTAGTTGATATTATTTATGTACCTAACAATGAAAACTTTTGGTAGTAGTATGCAGAATAACTTTTCTTTGGCCTTAGCCTCACATCAGTGGTTTTTTTAACACCCCAAATTATAATTTTTTAGTGCTACAATGATAACAGTTTTGATTTTTTTTTAAATAGTAGTAGCTCAAACATGTGTGATGCTATTAATCAAATTATTTGAGCAAAGTTAGCCACATGGATAAAAGTGCAAATGTCTTAAAAATATCTTGATTTAGATGAAATTGAAGTCCTTTTTTCCTTACATTAAAGCCAGAAACTCTTACTTATGGAAGATCATCACATTTGTGTATGCATGTGATGGCACTTCAGGTTAGCAATAAGGAAGACTAGTTGAGGCATGGATACTTTTTTAGTGAAAATGCTTGCTAGATGACATTGTCAGGGAAAAAAGAGAAATTATCTTCTTTAATTGGGTTCCAAACTTATCTTGACCTCAAAATGTGACCTGATTATATAAACTTCTAATTACCTAGCACTTTTTTCAGTATAGTAACTCTATGTGATCTTCCTACTACTGTTATCTAAGTGTAAGCATGATATATGTCTCCTTATCAAATTTAAGTCATACACTAACTATGTTACTATTATCTCTTCATTCTCTCCTGTGCATTGTCTAATACATTTGTCTTGTTTGGTTTCCATTTATATGCTGATGTTTCAGCAGACAAGCCATCCATTCTGGGAGTAGAGAATCCTCTTCAAACACAAATTTTTACCTGCTTCCCCTTCTACCTACAATCAGCATCATTTTGGTATTCTGAATACAATTTCTAAATTAAAGTTACCTTTTAAAAAGACAATACGAAGGCATTTTGAGAAGCTCTATTGTCTAATAATTCATCTCCTATGCACTAACAGTCGTGTGCTTGATATTTAAGAAATAGAGGTTAATAAAAGATTCAGATCTTCCTTCCTGTTTTCATTGGCATTTTTAGTTTATTTCTGCCTTATTGTCTTTTTCTGTGTCCTGTTGTTTGACAAAATGGGTGGTTGTACATCAACATTGAAGCTCATTTTTCTTGGTTAATAGTTGTGGCATTAGCAGATTTTGTGGCTGAGGCTCAGAAAATGTCTCTAATACTTACCCATAACTGTCAAAAATGACTAATCCAATCCAGCTGTCTTATCACCTGAAAAGGAAAGGTACATTCTTATCTCATTTCAAGGGGTACACATGAGGTGAAACTCTTGTGAAGAATGGGTAGAACACAGGTGGTTTTGCACTAGCACATGATAGAACATGGCCTAGGGTTTAGCAAACTAAACTCCATGCTGATGGATATTGCATGACAAATTGCTTGACGTGACAGACAACAGAGTCTGAAGCTGACAGGCATTATAGGTTCTGCTGTAAGAAGAGGTCAAGTTTCACAGATAGCCAAAATCTCATAAATAATTGAGGTATCAGCTAGAGATCTTTTGAGAAGTGAAATCTTGCAAGGTCAGCAGACCACAATCTGAGAGATACAAATTTGGGTACCAAAGTGTGTCCAGTGTGAAAAAAGGAATTAGGAGTGGCCTAGGATGAAACAAAAGCAGACAACAGGAGGATCAAGATGGATAAGGAAAACAAGTATGGGAAATGGAGAGAAGCTGGAACAAGTATGTCCAAATGAGTGCAAGTAAGTTGCTGACCAGTATTCCTCTCTGATTAAGCACTGTATTTTTATTAAATTCTGTTCCTAGCTAGTTTCTATAAGAGGGAACTACATTCTGGATATATGTGTGTGAATGACTAGTGACCTTCAAGAGGGACTAGCCAGTGAGTAGGATGAGAGATCTGAGTGCCAACAACTCAGATAAGTCTGGGTACAACTCAGGGTAAGTCTGAGGAATCTGTGGGTCTAGATGGCAGTCACTGATGGAAACTATATTGTGTGTCTACAGCTGTGGAGGTGAACAACTAGCAGACTTCAGGTTGGACTAGCATGTGGTAGAAGAACACTGGCACCTGTTAAAACTCAAGGCCTCAAGATCTGAGCCAAAGTCTGAGTGAAGGGTCTGGGATCTGGACAAGGGTATTAAATGGACTTGGAGTACACGACGACACAAATCAAATCTATGTATATAGGTATGCCTTTGAATCCAGAGAATGAGGATCTGTATATGGAACCATTAGTGAGTTTGTCTCAGTCTGTGTGTGCGCATATGCATGTATGTGGACACATGTGTGTGTACCAGGAATGTGTGGTTTACCTCACTGCTAGCTGGGCCTGGGCACTGTGAGACATTGCATCCATGGATCTTGGATGGCAGAAACCACACGGTCTGAGAGGGACCAAAATAATCTCTACAGGACCAGAAGAGAATATCCCCGAGTCCTAAAATCTATGAGGTCTTACTGTCTTTTATATCAAGTTTAATATGTATTAGCACACTAATCAGGATGAACACTAAGCTCACCTCTAGTGTTTTCTTCGTCCTTAAGAGAGGCTTCAACAGAAGATTCGATGTCATTACTTCTACAATCTTGTGTTACAGCCTCTAAAATTACTGCAATTTAGATGGGAACAAATGATGCAAAATATATGCATCTTATTATTTAATGTATACACACCTGAATGACAATTCAGTCCTGTAAAAAAAAAACTTGGTTACATAATCTGTTTCTACAAGGCTATTTCTAATTCTTACCATCATTTGTTATTTTTCTGTTTGCTTCTGCTGCAAGAGAGAAATTTGGTGTATGAAGTGTCTAAGGATGCTGCAAAGTCCAAAAACTGAGTATAAGGAAATGTTCATACATGTTTTTTTCTTATATGTGAATTTTTGATGAATATGTTCATAACAACATGACATATTAATTATGTGTATTTACTCTTCCTTGAAGGATAGTTATTTTTGTCTTATTTCACTAGAATATTAATGAACACTGGTTTAGTTTCCTAGATTTATGCAGACTAGTTCACAAGCACATAGATGAACTTACTTTCTCCTGTCCTGTAGTATTGCCAGCTGTATTAAGCAATTTGCAGATAAACCATTAATAATTCCTTTTTATGTTTAGTGTAATAATATTAATCATGAGTGAACAAATTGAGTAATCATGTGGCTGTAATATACAATTCCCATAGGATCTCTGTTGTAATTTACTAATTACGATATGACATAATATTATAGACTAAATCTAAAATTACAGTTTGCTACTTCAGTAATGCTTTAATTCCCAAGCTGAAGCAGCAATACCTGACCATGAACATGCCTCCTGCTTCCACATAGTGAGCAAGATTGATGGTGCCAAGTGAGAAAAAGGCAAATAAGTTCCAGAAGTGCTGGGAACACTAGTAACTTTGGTGTGGGTAATTTCTTGAACAATTAATGAGAGTATTAACTTTTTCTGATAGTTCTTATTTTACTAGGAAAAAAACCCCCCAAATATTTTAGTTCTTGATTATCAGCTGATATAAAATAATTATAAGACTGAGCAAAACTCAAGCAGAATAAAGCAAATAATCCATCTATGCCACTGTGGCAATGCGGATTCCTAAAAGTTCTACATCTACTTTTGATTAATTATTCATCCATAGGGATATGATCATAAATGTCTACACTATGAGGAAGAGTAACCAAATTAAGCAGCCAGTGCTGTAAAATTAATACAATATGTAAAGCCAGCAAAACCATAAGTCTGTCACATCACCAAAGCAAAGATGACTTTTTGGTCCTATTTATTTATGGTAATTTAATTTATTTATTAATGTTAACATTTATCCTGCAATAGGGATTCAGAGCACCTTGTATAACACATAAGCTAATTATTACATCATTCAATGATCTTTTTTTTGCAGTGGAATTACTTTGATATGTTTCAGGGAGGTCTTTTAATAGAATAACAAAACCCAAGTCTTTCATGTGTAAATGCACTTAGGAGGCTGAACATGACTAGCTTTACTGAATATCTGTTCTAAGCATTTTTCTGCAGTCAGTTGTTTGAAAAAAGGTTCTGCAATCTATTAAAATTATCTATATGTTATTTTAGTTATGATACTGAAAAAACATCATTAATAATATATATTCTGAAGTGTTCTTTATTGACAGACTTTAAATCACTTGACCTTTTTTTAAAACTCCTATGTCATAGGATCATAGAACAACCAGGTTGGAAGAGACCCTCCAGATCTTTGAGTCCAACCATTCCTACCAAACACTAAACCATGTCCCTCAGCACGTCATAAACCCATAGCTCATGGACACTTTTATTAAGCTTTGTAACATACGTGCTTGTTCCTTCTTAATGCATAAACTCACCTGATATTTTTTCCAACCAATTATTGAACAAAATTTTTATATCTCTGAATTGCTAAAACATATTTTGAAGGGATCTGGATTTGAAAAAAAATCTGTTCTATTGTGAGTTTTCAATTTATAAGTGTTTCATCTAGTCTTCTGGATGGGATGGACACTAAGTTTCATTATCCAGGAAGGAAAATTGTTTTGTGTTCCTTTAGTCTTGTTTTCTAACCAACTGCCACTTACTATAAAAGATTTAACATTTCATTTAAAAAAAAAATCCTTAAAGATACACTAGAAATAGAAGACCTGATTACACAGACTCTGAGAATGAACATTGTTACCATTTCCATGATATTCTAGCTTCTTCCAAATTCTAATAGAAAATATTTTTTTTGTTTCATATTTGAATTCACTGTGCTTTTCTTCAGACAGTATTATATTCCAGAATTTTTTACTGCAAAATAGTATCTTGTCTACATATTTAGTTAACAAAAAGGTATGTTATTTATTATAATATTTTCAGTTATAAAGTAATTACTATAATAGTATTTCAAAGAACTGCACTGGGGAAAATGATTAAATGTGTAATGTTTTGAGAGAGAAGCTTGTTTGCAGAAAGCATATTTTAGTGTTAAATTTCATCTGAATACCTGACTAAATTATGGACCGCTATGCAATTGTGGTATCACCAGCATGTTCTGGGTTGCTGAATAGGAACACATTTGAACAAGATACCTTTTTGCACCAGGTAACCCTACGGTATTAGCTTTGTCACTGAGATCAGCAACATGGCTCTCAATTGCTATGTTAAAATTGGACCACTTGCTCCCTGATGTCATTGTTTTAGTTTTAAGTTAAGATTAAAAATCAACAAATAACATACAGCTTTGGCTAACCATGGGAGATTAATATAAAGTGACTTCTTTCCACCATTTGCAGTGATGCTTGGGCCCCTTCAGAATAATGTTGGTTTGTCTTTTTTTTTTCTTGTGTGTGTTTTTTACTTGTTTTTGTTGTTTTGGTTTGTTTGTTTGTTTTGTGGTACCAATTAACATTTTTCTGTTTTGTGGCAGCAATTAACTTTTTTTTTCCTCAGGAGTTTTGTAGCTGCTGACACTTCAGTTTCATGAAAGGAATTTTTTCTGAAGCATGTGCATTTATGAAACAAAGACTAGTGATGAATAGACATTGTAGCAACACTGAAGTAGGAGTTTTGTGAGGGCTGTCTGCTGTGTGTGTTATTGCACTTCTGTGTTTAGCCCAGTAGACATGAGGGGCAGAAACTGGGGCAACAGTCAAAAAACATTGAATTTAGTGCATAGTGGTTGTGGTGTGCTGATAGCAATAGGTCAGCTACAGTCCTAGCTAAAGGCTTGGGAAATACTACCAGCAATCCTGTGTGGAGTTTAAAGACTGGAAACTGGACTGCAGACAGGAACAATGAATTTATTCAGGAGATAGACATGGTTTGGTGGCACTTGCTTAAGCTTAAAGGTCTTCAGGGCCCCTGGAGCTGTGTGAGGGACTTGGCTGCCTCAGCAGATGCATGATATCCCCTACAAGCTGAAGAGCTGCCTTGGACTCTGAAGGTTAATCTCATTGCAAAATCCTCTCTTGCAGCCTGGTTACCTGTTATTTAATCTACAGAACGGGCATGAGCTGATAGTCTTTCAGAAAGGCTAATTAAAAACTCTTTTCTATTACCAAATTATTTTTTGGGGATTGTGTATGGTTTTTCTGAGGCTAAGGATTATTTCTCCCTATGCATTTGAAAATGATTAGCAATGTATTACAGAGGTAGTCTATTTAGATGTAAATATCACAGTTTTCCAATTACTGATTTAGAGATTGAAGACAAAAGAAAACAAGAAAAGGAAGAAGAAAGATTTCATATTTGTGTATTTTTTTACTGGAGTAGCAAAATTATATGCCAAATACTTAAGAAAATGAAAGAAACTGGAGAGAATGAATAGAAGTTTCAAAATATGTTCAATAGTAAGGAAGAAATTCTGACTAAGCATGTATTTAATAAGTTCATATTATTAATGGAAAATTCTTGTGATGATTCAGAATTATTTTCCTAGGGAAAAATACATTATACCATGCTTGTTGCCTAAGACCACCCCCAGTGCTGCCTGTCCCTGCCTAGCCTCTCTGGGGCTGCCCTCACACTGCCTACTGCTCAGGACCCTACATCAGCACCTCAGGGCCCCAGCCATGGGCCCATGCCTTGTCCCCAAGCAGATGCCCAATACCCAGGGCTGCCCAGGTTCCCCCTAACTGCCCTACTCGTAAAGAGGGGGTGGGATAGGCTGTGGCTACCAGGCCCTACTCTGAAGCCCCTGACATGAGGAGCTTTCATAGAATCACCAGGTTTGAAGAGACCCACTGGCTCATTGAGTCCAACCATTCCCACCAATCTCTAAACCATGGCCCTCAAATGGTCCTGGTCCCAGAGAGCTGCTGCCTTCACAGATCCTGGCACAGCATTTGTGAGACAAAACATCTAGGAAAGATAGCATAGGATCTTTAGGAGATCTGTATTTCCACTCACTGCTTGTACTTTTAGTGTGACACTTGGTACGGGAGAAGAAATACATCATTCAATCATTTTCTCATAACCACACTAAAAAGAAAGAATGAATAATAATTAGAAAAGGTTTTGCTACCTCAACTATTACTATAAAGAACCCATCCCTTTTCTTCTCCTGCATCAACCACCTATGTGGTCCCACAGCTGCGTGACTTCTTGTGTCATCAGATGTATGGCAGTAGCCCAGTTTCTCACTAAGAGAGATTATGACGGTGTTTATGGTGATGCTTCTCATCTTATGTTCACCTGTGGACGGTTTGTTGCATTTCCTCTAAGTCTGCTGACTCACTTCATCATTGGTCCTTGATGGAATGTTATACTGAAGTATCACTATAGTGTGCAAAAGGCTTGTGATGAGTAGGATACTTCCTTTTCTACCAGTCTGTTAAATTACTTAATTTTGATTAAGTGTGGGATAGAGATTAAGATTTTGTTACTATGTCTAGTTACACTTTTCATATTGTCCTATGTACTTAACCACATATACCAGGACCTAAACAGAGATATTTGCCTTGGGTAAAGATACAAGTGTATCGGTATTTTGACCAATGTCAAATTAGATTCAAAAGGAGTCCCTTCAGCAGTTACTCCTGGCTTATATCACTTCCTTTCTTCCTTGTTTAGTGTAGGCATGACAAATTCCAAAGTCACCCATTTTGGCCTTCCCTTTACCTTGAATGGGACTGAAATGACTGAAATAGANAGGCGCTACACTCAGTTCTTCTTAAAGTTACTAAGAAATCATTATAATGTACTTATACTTAGAACTTGTTAAATTCCTTGGTAACAATAATGTAGCTGTAATGACCTAAGGTTTGTAGGAAAAGAAAAGTACTAGACAAAGTACAGTTGAAATAGGGAACAAGACTTTGAGCACACATTCCCTTCACCTCACTCTGTTCTTAATTTAAAGATTGTAACTTCTTTTTCAGAATTAGTATGTGTATATGTATGTATATTTACAAGATTTTTTTTCCAGAAAAATAAAAACTATTACCTCTTCCACCTGATCTGGATCTCTTGATTATGGTATGACAAGTGTTAGTACACTTCTGTGTATAACAGCACAAATGTAGTGGAATAAGTCCATATTTAATGTAACAAACCAAAAAGTTTGGGTTCTTTAAAACTGAGAGATTCATCCTTGATGCAAAACCAGCCACAACAAACTAACTGTAGGACATCTTATTAATTTGCTTAATCTAGCAATTAAAACAAAGTAATGAAAAATGTAGGCAAGTCTCTTTATAATGGGCAGGAAGTGGTTGTCTAAGTCTGTTTTCAGTCATTGATCCAACCTATTATTTTACATTCAAAAATAAACAAAGTGGGAGAGAGTGACTGCCTGGGTGAGCATTTGGCTGTTAGCAAAGATTAAGTCATCACACATATCAAACATATTTTCTCATTTTAAAGTAATCAGTGATTGTACCTGTTTAATTTCATTAATTACATGCTGCTTTTATGTAAATACTTCACCATTACACTGGTGTTTTTGTGTAACATTGTGCAGAATAAGTAATAAATTTGTAATAGTTACAGCAATTACTGTATGAAAAGTGTGTGAATAGGGACATACATAATTTGTTTAAATATATAGTGTATTTAGGTCACCCCTTTCCACACAAAGGATCTGTAATACTATTTGTGAAAGTTTTTCTAGAGTATTAATGAAACTTGCCAGAAAAGCAGAGTATTTGTACAATGTTCTCCAATGAACGAATATGTTTGATATTGAAAAGGACAGATCTCTGAACTCTCAGGCAGAGAGTCATTTGATCTCATTTTTTTTGAGTATATCAGGCATTTGATCTCAATTTTTTGAGTATATCATAAAAAATGAAACAGCCCTCTAAGAAACCCAGATGCAAACATTATTGTGGAAAGTTATGGCCAAATAATTAATAAATTCTGTATTAAGCAGAAGGATATTATAAAAAGCCTATGACTTCAACATTAATTATCTGCAACAAGAATGGTTTCCTACTAATTACTTCTATTTTTTCCCTTAAATGCAATAGCTTTGAATGGTTTTACCCTGAGAAAAAAAGAGACTTGACTAACTAAAAATATAGTTGCCTACATGCAGAAGATACTCTAAGAAAACAGAGTCAAGAAAATATATCATTTTCAGGTTGTGCTATTTGCTGCACAATATGGCACTATTAACATGGAAAGTGGTCTCATTGCTGTGCAAAACTCTTTTCAGAGCCTTAGTTTAAGGTGTGATGAAACAAATTTCCTTTTTTTTCTGTTCCAACAGGCACTAACTGTAGCTTTGTTGAACATGCTAGTTTAAGAGGATTATCTATTATTTGGCATCATAAATTTCAGCAGTCTTCACAACAATTATCAGTATCCATGACTTTTTTAAATACCTGATGCACTGTATATTTGTTCTTATCAGCAGTACTGTTCCCATTCCTTTATTTCACTTTGAAACAGGTGAGTTGTTAAGTACAAGTTTAAAAGCTTCTGAATATATTTACTATGTGCACAGATTTTTTAAATGTAGGATTTGCCTACTGTACATTCAAATAGACAGGGAGGAAGAAAAATGTTCCTACCTCCTATCCTACAGATACAAGAAGAGAATCAATTTTTTTGTAATGTATCAGATTCTTGCTAAACATCTGAAACAATTTCTCGGCTCTGTTCATCAAGTGCAGCTCTTCAACTGGAAGGATTCAGTCTTTTCAGGTTAAATGCAGAGATGAGTTTCCTACTTCCCTAACAAAAGTGCTCAGACAAGAGAGGGGTCTTAGAACTCTCTCCTTGACTAAGAGGAACAGTAGCACAGTAAGACTTTGAACCCTAAGTTTAAATGGACAAAATAAGAAATCTGAGAATTTGTAATAAAGAATTAAAAAAAAAAATCTTCTCTTGGGTGAAAGCTTTTAGAAAAAAAAAATCCTGCAATATCTTTTTATTTCCATAAATGGTCTGGTGATGGGAGATTCCCAGAGTGCTCATGCTAGTTTGACGGGCTCAGGAAAAAAACATGAAAGTTCTGAACATCTCAGCAGAGAATTTGTGTGTCTTTAGTTATCAAGCTCTGATCCCACAAAAAGAGGAGTCACAGAAATGCATAAAAGAATCTAGAGAAAGGAGTGCCTTAAAAAGCTCTGAAGGACTTGCAACAAAGGCTTAGCATAAGTAGGAGATAATAATTTGTCTCATAACTGCCTTCATCCATCTCCAAAGCTGTGGTGAAAAGGTTGCTACGAAAAGACTTTAATCAGGGCAGGAGATTTTTTTTTTTTTTGGTAGATACAAATGAAAATATAAAGGCATTAATTCCTGCTGGCAATATTATGCCCCCTCTTCTTAAAGACTGTTCTATTTCTCAGTGAGTGAGACAGACATTGTTACTTTCAATAAGACTTTGCTAGTTTCTTCCCTTTTGCAGCAATAGGCTTGTTAATTAATAGCTTTCAGAACTGATTGGTCATGATGGTATTCAAAGCTATAAGTTACAGTTAAATTGTTAGTTAACTTCTCCTAATATGAAAATGGATATAAAATGACAATCATAAAATGGAACTAAAATTGAATGATTGGTATCGTCTCAGAAATAAATTATACTTATTCTTAAAAAATGCTGATTTTCACATTATTAGAGAAGTATAAGAAGAATGCCTCTGATATTTTCTTCAGCTTTGACAGCCACATATACACATTTCGTTTAATTACATACATGTTAGTATCTATACAACTTTTACTTATTATGCTAACGCATCCATTTCCCAGACCAATTAACTGGTGGCAACCTACTCCTGTGTACAATCGATCTGAATTGTCCCAATATTGATGTCAGAGGTTCTTTGTTTTACAAAAATAATGAGTTTGTTAGTTTGAAATGTTAGTTGTAACATTTTCTTGTTTTCAAGTGAAAGTAACAAGTACAGTTTTTAAATGCTTTTAAGGTAAAAAAACTTTTTAAAATTAAAAATGTTGTTTATCTAAGCCAGAAACTAAGGTTTTATATGCTCAGTGTGACTGATACTGCTTGCATTGTTACAGAACTGGTTAAATTCAGGCTACCCTATTGTACACTTTATGATAACTTCAGTAACAGTAGGCCCATATTTTCAGTTGCAGTTCAAATCAAGGGGACTGTAGAGTTTAGAAGAAAAAAAAGGGAGGAGGGGGGTAAAAATGGTTTTGTCCCGTTCAAATTGCTCCATGATCTCCAGAGTTTTAACTGCTCTTTCTTGAGTAGAAACTGAAGTGATGACTTATCATAGAATCATAGAATCACTGCATTGGAAGAGACCCACCGGGTCATTGAGTCCAACCATTCCTATCAAAGGATACCACTCATTTTGTGCACACAGCTACTGCATCTTCAGAAGGGAAAGGGCGCTGTTTATTCCCTGCATCTCCTGCTGCCAAGCTGCCAAGGAGAGGAAAGGAGACACCCGGAAGGGGAGGAAAACGAGGTTTTAATTTCCCTTCCTCCTTGGGATTGCTACTGCAAGGCTGTGTCTGAGGGCTGTGCTGCCAGGTGCTCACATGTTAAACCAGTGACCCAGCAGGCTGGGTTCCACCCATAAATCTCTCCCTCCTCTGTATAGAGTCAATTAGATCCTATAGATCTGTTTCTAATATAAAGCCTACAGAGCTGTTTCTGTTCTAGATCCTATAAATCTGCCTCTGTTCTAGATCCCACAGAGCTGTTAGGCTCCTCTTTAGTTTGGAGGAAACGCACGCGTTGCCCCCCTGACAGCAATGTGCTGCCCGAGCCTTTCTCCCTGCAGTGACCCCTGGGCCACCCATCACAACTTCAAATAAGATGCTCCTTGAATCCTGTGTTCAGTTCTGGGCCTCTCACCATAAGAAGGATGTTGAGGCTCTGGAGCGAGTCCAGAGAAGAGCGACAAGGCTGGTGAAGGGGCTGGAGAACAAGTCTTATGAGGAACGGCTGAGAGAGCTGGGGTTGTTTAGCCTGGAGAAGAGGAGGCTGAGAGGAGACCTCATTGCTCTCTACAACTACCTGAAAGGAGGTTGTAGAGAGGAGGGAGCTGGCCTCTTCTTCCAGGTGTCAGGGGACAGGACAAGAGGGAATGNAACTTTGCATCAGGCAAAAGTACTCTGTAGAGTTAAACATAAGTCATCAAGGACATGAAACATTTTAGCAAGATTTTGCATATCTCATGTATTGCTTTGCTTACTGATAGAGCTGCCACTTCCATCAATTAGTCTTAAACTAATGCATCTCATCACTATATTGTGATCCAGAAATGGAAGAAGTGTTATATTTTAAAGACTCTGAACTTTTCAGACATCCCTCTGTGTCTCCATTCAATGCACTATTGCTCTGGTTTGGACTAGCTTGTCTTATAAAAATGGATCCAAGAGCATTGGAAATGGATGAAAATTGGAAATGGATGATTGAAATCAAAGGTAGGGCAATAACCTCTAAATTAGTAAATACATTTTTCTTAATCTCTGGGAATGCCGAAGTGTATGATGTTGCAAGCACTCTCACAACAATTTTGAAGGTCCAATTACATTTGAAAATGGGAAAAAAATTATCTCAGATACTTCACGTCAAAAAACCTGTCTGGCTTTTGCACACAATTTAAAGTGGACTTTATTAAGAGCCAGGAATAATTTCAACTTTAGAAATTCATCATCTGTTTTTAATTAACCATCATTAGCAATAATTGAAAATTTTCTGAACCCCAACATGCTTTGCTTAATATTTCTACAAAAGAAGCAGTAATACTTTAGCTAATTGTCTATAATTTTTAAAAGACAAATGATGTGATGGTAAGGGTAAAAGTATCATGTATTTACCAAAAATGAAAACATTTTCTGTCATGTTATGTGTGCATAGTAAAGGGGAAGTTTTAAGAAAGGTAACTCAAGGGTTGCTGGGACTGAATTACCTCCTATGCTTTTAATCCTTAGAAAGAAATAGAAGGTACTCTGTTCAATGTCTGCCAGATGCCAGGAAGGGGAATTAATGAGATGTGAAACAAACTAAACTTGGTGTTTTAAATATCCCAGTGAAGCAAGATGCACAAGTCTTGCACTAGACAAACTCAACAGTCAAATGATGTGTAAGGTGATAACTTCTCCATGAATTAAACAAATTAAGACTCCCTCCCTGTTTGTTCCTCTGACATGTCAGTGTAAGTCAATGAATCAAAACTGAGATTTTGCTAATTCATGAAACCTGGAATTGTAGACAACAATGGGAAAACACAACCAAAAAGAAACTCTTCAGTAGGAGCAACACACAGAATTATTATGTATTTATACTTCTGACAATACCTGTTATGACTGGAGTTGTTAATTGTTTTCTCACTTCAAGTTAGAAAACATTAAATGTAATATAATTGTATTAGTATGAAGTTCAAGTTATGAAAAAATGAAACTATATTGTTATCAAGCAAAGTGACACCTAATAGTCTATTGACAACACCAGAGAACACCTAAAAATATTGAAATTGATGTGGTCAGTTTATGCTAGTAATAAAACTGTTAAAAGAACATTTTCATTTCATTTCTATTTTCCTCTATCTACATTCTATCTATATATCTATTTTCCTCTCTTCTACATTTGAAATATGTATATCAAAACTTTAAGACACTTAACTATTCTTAGGAAATACAACATATTTAATTTCAAGAAGTACAAGTATTAAGTTAACTAGCATTTGAATGTTTCCTCAGGATATAGGGCTATTCATCTTTTTGTCAGTACAAAATTGATTGAAGAAGTAATCATCACTGGCATGTAATTCCTATTCCATTATTATCTTTTATTACCTATCCAACTCTGCTGATATAAGGGTTGAGTTAAGTTACCTTGTAAATCAAAATAATAAAGTTATTCTGGTGAAAAATAATTTACAAATATTTTATTTCTAAAATCATCCATCAAAAACATTTGCTTTTATGAATGCATTGATTATTTTTACTAGTTGGTAATATTTCACAAATTTGCTTTCTATAATGAAGTGTTCTTGAACTACTCTCACTACTCTTACCTCTGAGCACGATAGCTTTTTAGTTTGTGTGTGGCATAGGTCACCTAAATCAAGTCAATGGTTTCTAAATCTTACCTAGATGATTAAATTTGGATGTAGGACATTTCTCAAATAAAAACAGAATATTGAGTACTCTTCAAATACATGCCTGCACTAACATATCTGAATGTTCTTTTGATCTGTAGCCAATAACATAAATATCTGAATAAAAATTAATGAGAGAGATTTGAACATGAAGCTAAAATTCTCAGAGTTCTCTAGCCAGACATAATTTTTGTGTAGTATGAAAGGCAATTATAGAGTCAATATTAAAAATATAATGAGTACACCCACAAATCGATTCCAAGGGAAAGAGACACTGTAAAATCACATAAATATTGTCATGCACTTTCACTGTGATCAAGTGGGGGGGGTTGGAAACAGTTGTCATTGAAAAACATTGAACTTTATTTTTCTCATAATTTTCCCTAGATTTTCTCATCTCCTTTTAAAGATTTGTTTATGTTATTCTTTGAATACATTATATAGAATTCTTTAACTTTTAATTATTCAATAAAATAAAAACCACTTCTCATTACAAGCAGCAGGGAGATTCCTCTGGGCAGAAGTTGATTTTGAAAATGCCTTGTTGTTAATTTGTTTGTTTTGTTTTAAATGCTTCTTAATTCTTAATTCTTAAATACTGTGATTCTTTATGATGCCTCATATTTATTGTTTCTTTTATGGCCCTATTAATTCAGATACTATTTATAACCCAATAAAATTATAATTATTTACCATTAAATCAATAAACTCAAAGTTATTAAAATCCTCTTAGAATTCCTTACTAGAAAACATCGATGTTCAAGAAAACAGCTCAGTGTTTGCTTAAGATTATACATATCCCTAAATATCACTGAAGTCAATGGATTTTATGGACACACTTTGAAAGTATTACATGCCTAAGTTATTTTGTGCATAGGAAATGCCAATTAGAAGCTTAGTTAATTCTAGAAACATAATGACATCTAGTAGCAGAACTATCCACATTTATGGTTCACCAGACTAAATAATTATTTTCTTTGATATCTTGTTTTAAATTTTGTCATTAACATTCAGATCCAGACTTGAGTGAAAACTATCTAATCTTTTTCTAGTAATTAATTTTTTTATATAAATAGAATTTTATCAGCAGTTAGTATCTGATCTGTCATGTACCGCTTCTGTGCTCTGGGTAATCATATTCTTCATTTAGTGCACTGCTGAATTTTTTACCACATGTTGAAATTTCTTCACTTAGGAAGTAGGAATTTACTTTCAAAGAAACTCTGTATGTCGATTCCCACCTGTGCACAAACTGGTAGTAGGTTTATTAGAGTAGATACAACTGTAGAGCCCTGACTTAAGATTCATATTACTAAGTCTGAAAACATTGAACATAGTTTTTTAATCAAATAAGAAAGCTGAGACAGTTTATTTTTATCACCAACAAGTGGAATCTTATAAAAGCAGTCATCTTTGGAATAAGGGGGAAGTTTTCTGGCTACTCTATTTCTAGCCAAGGTTGGCTTCAGAATATCCTGCACACATACCAAGCAACTTCTGAAAGCATCCTTGGAGCCAAAATCATGCTTTGAGCTTTGTGGTACACTTGAACAATTTATATTTGCAGGTGCTGCCTGACAGAAATTGAAGAGGTTATTTCTGAATGTTACTATGAGTACTCAAATCTCATTCTTCTCACAGTCAAATATAAGATGAGTTCTGAATAGAATAAATAGTTGCTGTTGTAATTTCACAGAATCACAAGGTTGGAAAAGACCCCCAGAATCATCTAGTCCAACAATTCCTGAAAACCACTAAACCATGTCCCTGAGTACCTTGTCCACCTGTCTTTTTAATACCTCCAGGGATGGTGAATCCACCACCTCCCTGGTCAGCCTGTTCCAGTGCTTGATGGCCCTTTCTGTGAAATTTTTTTTCCTGATGTCCAGCCTGAATGTCCCCTGGTGGAGACTGAGGCCATTATTCCTTGTCCTGTCCCTTGTCACTTGGAGAAGAGGCCAACTCCCTACTCTCTACAATCTCCTTTCAGGAAGTTGTAGAGAGCAATGAGGTCTCCCCTCAGCCTCCTCTTCTCCAGACTAAACAATCCCAACTCCCTTAGCTGCTCCTCATAAGACTTGTTCTCCAGTCCCTTCCTCAGCTTTGTTGCTCTTCTCTGGATTCGCTCCAGAGCCCCAGTGTTCTTGTGGTGAGGGGCCCAGAACTGAACACAGGATTCAAGGAGCGGTCTCACCAGTGCTGAGTACAGAGGGAGAATAACCTCCCTGGACCTGCTTATCATGCTGTTTCTGACACAAGCCAAGATGCCATTGGCCTTCTCGACCACCTGGGCACACTGCTGGCTCATGTTCAGTCGGCTGTTGACCAACACCCCCAGGTCCCTCTCCTCCTGGCAGCTTTCTAGACAGACCTCTCCTAGTCGGTAGCTCTGCATAGGGGTGTTGTGCCCCAAGTGCAGGACCCAGCATTTGACCTTGTATTTGCTGATATAAAGCCCTGCACTTTATTAATTCATCATATATAATAACTGTGGTCCAGAATAGAAAGAATAAGCATTTCATGCTCCTGCATGCCATATGTATGTTGTGGTATTTATAGAGACATTCAAAGTGTGCTATACTAGTTCAGAAATGGCTTTATCACTTAGATTTTTCAGTGTATTAACCGTTAACATTTTTCTTTTTCGGTGTGAGCTCAATATGGAGAAAATATTCCACTGATTCTTTGCATTAGAACTTAAATTCATCCCTAAATTCATCATTCAGCTTACCCACCTGTGAAATAGCAACAGCCTGCAATGGTACATAAAATAGATTTCATTCCAAAAATTCCAAAATATAAATAATTTTCTGGGTTTTTTACTATTTAATTTTAAGTCTTTCCTGGGCTTAAGAAGTATCACTGAAGTCTGATAATACTTTGGTCTGAATTTTTACCAAGTATATATAAAAATATGCCAAACAGACTAAATATGAAGCCTGCATCAGAAAATGCTCAGCCAGTATTACACTAGCTCAGGTGTATTCTTGTTTTGTTTTCTAACACTAGAATAGTATAGAATATTATTTAGTAGAAAATATAAAAAAAATTTCTTCGCCAAATACATGACAATTCTCCAGCCCATAGAGAAGTGCTCTTGATATTGAAGATTTTCCATTATTTCATTTTAGTATCATGCAAACTATAGTATTGAAATGTGTTCAAACTGATTAATGTTTCCTCATATCAATACTAGTGGTAAAACAACAGATTTATCAGTTGTAATAACAGGCACACTGCAGTTACCTATAAGCATAAGCAATGTATGTTGCAGTACTGAGGGACAGACTTTGTTGAATCAAGATAATGATATGCAGATAGTTAATGGACCTCTCTTCTGAGGGATTTAATTCTCACATCAAGCTCTTAGAGAAGATGATGGTACGGATTTTCTGAGGCTGCTATTACATACTTCTAAGGAAGTTTACTATATAAAGTTTTAATCAGTAAAGTGCTAAATACTAAGGCTTTCCCCTCTGCCATTACAGGGGAGCTCAGTCCGACAGCAGAAACTACCATCTGTTTGGACCAGTAATAGGTTGCAGTTTTTGGGGTCTAGTGCCTTCTGGGACCTGGGCTTCTGGGCTTTGCTGAGTGTGGGGATACTTTCTGGAAGTTGGGTTCACCTGTGTGCCGTTCTTGGCCACAGGGCAAGTATATACAAAATACATCTTGTGTATAAAATACTCAGGCAACTTCTTTCTGAATCTCATCTGCTGGAAAGTCAGCTTGCAAATTTCCTTATATCTGCTTCTCCTGAAATAAACCGATTGCAAAAAAAGAAGAATGCATGTATTGGAAGTCATGGTCCTTATAACTAGAATGTTAAAAAAACCTCAAAAACCTTGTTTTACCTTTTGTTTCTACATACATATTCGCATGGACAGTTCATACAGAGGAGGACAAAATTTCTCTGAACTACTGGAGAAGAAAGACTGTACATGAGTCGGTTACTTCAATGCACTTCTGCAGGAGACAGTTTTAGTGGAGAACAATTTGTCTTCAGATGACCATTGTTTGGCCTAATATGAGATATGGGACACACTGAGCTGTCAGATCTCTGAAACTCAGATTGCTGAATAAATTTTCCGTCATAGGAAATGTGAGCAAAAGAAAAAGTTATTTCCTTTATTTTCTGTTTTCCTGGAACTATTTTCACATGACACCAGGTAAATAATTGAACACAATACAGAGTTTTTACAGAACTTTCTTTATAGGAAACAAGTCAAAATTGATCTAGAGAAAGAAGTTGCACCCATTCTTTATCTACTGGATGATGCTGTAATGATCATGGGAAGTAGGTTTCATGCTACTTACCTGTAGAAGTATGAACTTAGATTTTTTACCTGATTTTTTTCAGCCATCACAGGACACTGAGCGATTTTACATGTCAGTGACAGCTTCTTATTGTGGACAATTTTAGTAGATATATTCAACCCTGCCCTATTTAACCTGTCTAATTAATCACAGAATCACAGAATCACAGAATCACGGGGTTGGAAGAGACCCATCGGATCATCTAGTCCAACCATTCCCACCAAACACCAAACCATGTCGCTCAGGACCTCATCTACTCGTGACTTAAACACCTCCAGGGAAGGTGAATCAACCACCTCCCTGGGCAGCATATTCCAATGCCCAATGACCCTTTCCGTAAAAAACTTCCTCCTAAATCTCCCCTGGCAGAGCGTGAGGCCATTCCCTCTTGTCCTGTCCCCTG
>WAAB01019528.1:3418-40830 GCA_013389865.1 Piaya cayana | reverse complement strand
TAGATGGGCACAACATCAGCCAGCCTCCAGTCCAGTGGAACTTCCCCAATCTTCCAGGACTGTTGGAAGATGATGGAAAGGGGTTTGGCCAGTACATCCGCCAGCTCTCTCAATACCCTAGGGTGAATCCCATCTGGCCCCATAGACTTGTGGGTGTCCAGTTGGGCAAGCAAGGCTCTGACCTCCTCCTCTTGGAGTGATAATTAAGTGATAATCTCAAAGAATTGATAATTATAAATGGTTAGTAGTGTGCAAGTCCAGTCTGGTAAAAAAGTACAAAGAGAAACTTGACACGTTAAATATTTTTCTAGCACCTAGATTTCTCACAGTTATCTGCAGGACTTAGAGAGAACTGCCTTGATAATCAGATCACAGAACTGCAGGCAGAAGACATCTAAATTGCAGTGTGCAGCTGTGCACTGCATTTATTATCTATTCTAGATCTGAGAGGGAGGTGAGAATCCCCAAAATACCAAGGACTGTAATCATGATGATCATCATTAATCATTACTCACCAGCTGCACAGAAACACACACAAGGAATTCTTCCATTTTGGCACCTGGTAAAGCCTCAGTATATATGTCATGTTGATTCGGGAGTTAGAGAGAAGGATTATAGACAAAAAATAGAATCATTCTGGTCCTAAATATGGAGTATTTTGTGTTACCTTAGAAGGAAAAACAGAGCTAATAGATATGGGTTTATTTATATATAGTGGAAAAATTACTGGGTATTATATCATAGAAGAAATATGAGCTAAACTGCATATTTAATTCATTCCTTTATTTTAAAATGCACATGCTTCAAGATCAGAAGGAAAACTCATTGAAATATTGTTAAATGATGGGAAAATTATTTGTAAGACAAGTTAAATATAATCCACTCCAAAATTTATAACAGACTTCATTTAATATAACCAAACAGGAAAGAAATTTTCTACTCATTTACAGAAATACACAATGATCTGTGTGGGTTATTAGAAGGATGAAAAAAAAAATCCGACCTTGGAAAAATGAGATCGAGAAAGAAGGTTTAACTATCCTCAGCTTCTTGACAAACACAGTTGCATAAGCTTCATTTGTCTGGTGAAGTGAACTGAGTAAAAAACCCACATAATTAGCACATATAGAAAAATCAACTGTTCTCATTTTCCCCCTCAAACTAAAGAAAGTAGCAAGCACTTCTGAATGAAACTTAATTATAGTTTTGAATTTAGAATTTCTATTGATTTATGGAAAGAGGAGGAAACAATACTGTTTCTTGCCATGATGGACAATCTTTCCAAGGACGCTAAATATGGATGATAAACCTAACAATCTGAACCAGTGGGTTTATGTACTGAAAAAGAGATCTAACTAAAAATTATCCCTGAAGTTCAACATGAAGACTGCCAGAAATGCAGTCTTTAGAAACAGAAGTGTTAAACAACTGCTAAGATTACATTCAGAACACATCCATTTTAGGAAATTGGATACATATTTATGAAAAAAAAGTTCTTTTGATTTAAAATACACAAAGACCCCATTGTAATATTTTCAGAAATCAATAA
Organism: Piaya cayana; assembly: GCA_013389865.1. Taxonomy (NCBI): domain Eukaryota; kingdom Metazoa; phylum Chordata; class Aves; order Cuculiformes; family Coccyzidae; genus Piaya; species Piaya cayana. The sequence continues at coordinate 39,281 of WAAB01019528.1, read as the reverse complement.
CACCCTGTCTTATGATGCAGCTAAAATTGTTGGCTATTCAGGGATCTCTGTCTCATTTGGTTTTATTTGTTTGTTTATTTCTTGGAAGAAATTAAGGGCTTACCTGTAATGTAGGGGACATAGAAGAGGAATTTTCATTACATAACACTATGGTTCCTAGATGAAGGACATGTAGGTGCCTGAGATGGAACTCCATTGATACAAAAATAAAATGGAATTGCAGCCTGAGTCCCTCTGGTAATGTGTTCAAACAATCTGGGGTGCAGAGGCACACTCTGGGAAAGTTAACATAATTTAAGCATGCTCAGCAAGGTTTTTCAGGTCTATGGGCTGAGACAGAACTTTTATTATTATGTGACAGTTAGGTAATGTGTTATGATTAGGGAAAAAGTACTGTGGTAATGAGTGGGATTGATGTAGAACAGTTAGATAAGAAACTGATTCATAGCTATGATATTGATCTATTTATCATTTTTTATTTTTAACTTTCATAACAGAAGTGACTGCTCTAGAGAGGTGGGTTTTGGTTCATTCTGATGTGATTAATTCTTACCTTTGAATGACTTTCACACACCCCTTGCTCTTCTCTGGTTCTGTCAGTTATTTCTGTCTTCTAACCCCAGATGTTTTGCTGCAGTTAGCTTTTCTTTGTCTCTAAGCACCAGCAATCCTGGCTGCATTGTCTTGAGTGATCAATTATATTCCTCAGAATGGATAATATTTTCAATATTGCTTCCCCTACAATGTTCTCCCCTTACTTCATGACTTATTGCTACATTTCAGAAAGCCAGGGAATTTTTCGTATTAGAAGAGCTTCAACACATTAAGGCACACAGAGTGGAAGAAACAGGCTGTTTCTCCTTTACTAACCATGCTACAGTTTTATTTGAGGGAAGGAAGGACGAATAGCCTTATCATTGTTATAATTTATTCATATCAGAGTGGCAAACATGGATTCTAACAAAATCTGTGGAGTCACCTCTTCCAAAGCAAGAGGCAAAGAAAGAAAAGATAACATCCTTCATAGGAAACAAACAGATATTTTCAGTAAGTCAATAAGGCATTTTTTTTGGTACTATAAATGCTGTTTGGTTGGACCCACTATCTGGTACATTTGCAATAATATGTCTCCTCTGCTGACTAAGATTTGACCTCCATAACTGAATTTCCTGATCAAAATGAGAGAAAACATCCCACAACTAAAAGCACTGGATAACCAATCGCCTAATGGTGGTGACTGTCTTCTAAAATGTAAATTACCTCAATTCTCCTTGAATTACCAACTTGAAATAGACCTTGTCTATCCTAATGACTGTCCTGTTCAATGATTAGGTGCTCTGCAGAGGAGGTGTTACAGTTTCTTTCATGATAGCTCTTTCATTATTGTGTACTTATTTAACAATTCATTAGGGAGGGACTTGGTCCCACATACTAGTACTTACAATCACCAGTATTATACCCTGTTCAAATTTCTCCATCTCTGCTGTTAAGCCATTCAACTTTGTTTAGAAACATTCTCAACCTCATTTCAGTCTTTATTACTATAAACTTAAAAAGTATATCCTAACAACTGAAAATGAGGCAAGAAGAGAAAGACTTCTAGGAGCTCTGCAAGAGCATCAATCCCATACTATTAACGTTAAATTTATTTTTTTAAAATTTTTCCTTCCTAAGATTATATGAAGCAATATAAGAGATCTTTCTCCGTTTTGGTCTGATCTTGTATGTATATAAGGGAGAGAAAACCTTCTCTCAGTGTTATGGGAAATGAGAGTGATATCCACCTTTGATACAGAGTTACAGTTACTTCCTGCATACTAACTCCCTCCTTGCCATAGAATCCTGGCAACTCCTCTGATAAGAAATATGTCTTTCTGTAACTTCACAATTTATGACTCTATTTACAAGGAAGCCTTTGCAATTTAGTGGTAGATCATTCTATAGATTCTTTGAAGCACAAAAAGCTTTAGTGTGACAGGTATTCAAGGAATTTGCCAATGAAAAATGTTTTTGCAGTGCAGAGAGATGTGGTGAGAGATATGGGTCAGAATATTTAGTTAGGTTTGTCTTTTCAAAATTACAAGGGAAAAATAATTAAATCTATAATGTATAAGAAAGGAAAATATTTTGGAACATTTCTGTATTATTAGATCTACCTACTACTCTTGTCTATTTTGAGGACAAAAAAGCATTATATCTTTGTCTTCTATAAGATTCATTTTCTGTTGCTTGTTCTTGGACTCTGGGACCTCACACAGTGATACAATTCTCAAGTAATTTTCTCCCTTTTCTTCCTTAAAGTCACTTGAATCTTGTTTTGATTTTGTACTGTAATTACCACATTCCTTGCTTAAGACCTTTGCATGCTTTCCCAATTTATATGATTTAAAAGGTTTAATTTGAAACAGATTTTATGAAGAGTGTATCACAAAGTCTAAATACACCAGAAAACTGATTTGAGGGTAGGATTGCTGACACTCCTCAAAAACCCGCTTTATTAGCGTTAGGGAATACACTAAAAGACTATGGTATTTTTCTTTCACTTCAAACTACACAAAAAGAGGGTGGGATTTAGCCCTTTAACCTTATATATAGACTCAAGATAAAAAAAGCATCACAGAAAATAACTTTGCTAGCTACTGTCAAAATCATTCTGTCCCTGTAATGATCACATTCCCTCTTCCAGGCTTTCAAACAGGTGTGTGTTACAAAATCTGGATCTTCATTGTCTGTCTGATATTTTCTGAGGTACTGCATTTTGTTGTCAGTGGACTCATTTTTTTAGCATCTCACAGATCAATTCTGGATGAAAGACAACAGACTCCCCCTGCAAACTTAACAAAATAATTCAAGGATGATGCAGTATCTTGTCTTGGCAGTACATTACAGGTCATTTCTACCATTTGTCATCACTAAAGGCAGGCACCCCAGTGGAATTCTCATTTGTCTTTGGTGGTAGTAGGTATCACCTTTGACTGCACAGTAGAGTTTCAAACTATCATTAAAAAATCTTTACAATCCCAAATGGAACATTGTGAACCCAAGCTTCATTCAGAATAGTTTTCCTGAGCTCTAACAAAGATGAGAGCAGTAACATCTGTAATATATATAAACTGCTGTGCCACGCCAGCTACATTTTCATTGTCAGCTTGTTCAATCCAATACTTCTTTTCAGTCTGCCTGTGACCACAAAGTGAACTACTCTTCAGATCATCCAGAGTCTGGGAAGACTACTCAAAGCTGCATCAAAAATTCTTTAGGTGGATCAATATCAGTACCATGTTGTTCTTTGGCATAAGTGTCTTTGGTTCTAAATGCTTTGATGCCCTGAACATAGTACTTCCTTTGAACACTCTAGTACCTGCAAAGTCCTCGAGCCTGTCTTTCCCCAGTTGAAACAACCTATGACACTTTCTATTAAAGCTGCACAGTGAATTATACAGCAGATTTCTATGTAATAGTCAATAATTTATAACACTTCTCATTTACACACTTCTAACTAAACGCAATTAACTAAAAAAGGTCTAAACCATGTGGAATGGATAGCCAGTAAGATAAGTTATTGAGATTGTACATTACAGTGAAGAATGTGTAGTGTATTTTACAGGAAAGAACTAATTTTTTTTCTCTCACAGTCTGAACTCTTTAATTTCCTGACCAGACTAAATTCTTAGTTTCCTTTATAATCCTGAATTATTTGATACTGTCAAATACCATAACATACCATACCAGTCTTTAAATTGGAAAAAACATAGATTTGATGAATGGGGCACTCAGTAGATAAGGAATAGGCTAGGCGATCACACTCAGAGAGTTGTGATCAATGGCTCAGCATCCAGGTGGAGACCAGTAACAAGTGTTCTTCCTGAGGGGTCAGAATTGGGACCAGTATTATTTAATATCTTTGTCACTGACATGGACAATAAGGTTGAGCACACCCTCAGTAATTTTTCTGGTAAAAGAACAGAAAAACTGTGATATAGTTGCTGTCACAGAAATATGGAGGGATGACTTGCAAAACTGGAGTGCTGCAATGGATGGCTAAAAACTCTTCAGAAGTGATAGGCAAGGAAGTAGAGGTGGTGGGGTAGCTCTGTATATTAGTGAAGTTTGGATTCTCTAGATCTTAATGGTGGTGAAAATAGGGTTGAGTATTTAAGGGTAATAATCAGGGAGAAGGGCAACAAGACAGATATAATGATGGGAGTCTGTTACAGACCACCCAACCAGGATGAAGAGACAGATGAATTGTTCTACAAGCAGCTAAGATAAACCTCATTATCCTTAGCCCTTGTCCTTGAGGTGGACTTCAATCTGGGGGCTGGATGAGATCAACCTAAGAGCACTGAAGGAACTGGCAGAAGTGCTCATCAAGCCACTTTCCATCAGTTATCAGCAGTTATGTCTTACTGTTGTCTTGAGGTTAGCAAATGTGACACCCATCTACAAGAAGGGTCAGAAGGAGGATGCAGGGAACTACAAGGCTGTTAGATAGACAGTGCCAGGGGAGATTATGGAAAAAATCCAGGCACAGTTAGCATGTGTTTAGGAAAGGCAGGTTGTTCTTGACTAGCCTAATCTTCCTCTATGACAAGGTGACCCACTTGGTGGGTGATGGAAAGGCTGTGGATATTGTTTACCCAGACACTGATAAAGCCTTTGACAGGGTTTCCCACACCATTCTCTTGGAAAGCTTATGGCTTGGATGGGCATACTCTTTGCAGGGAAATAAAAAAGGTTGAATGGCTGAGCCCAGAGAGTTGTGGTGAATAGAGTTAAATCTAGTTGGTGGCAGGTCACAAATTATGCTACTGAGGGCTGAAAGCTGAGGTAATTTCTGCTGAATATCTTTATCAATTACCTGCAAAAGGGAATTGAGTATACCCTGAGCAGATTTTTGAATGACACCAAATTATGCAGGAATATTGAAATACTTGGGGGAAAGAAGACTCTACAGAGGTCTCTGGACAAGCTAGATCTATGGGATGAGACCAGTTATATGAGGTTCAACAAGTGTTCAAGGAAATTCTCAGTTTTGGGTCTCTTACTACAACAAAGACATTGAGATGCTGGAGGTTGGCCAAAGAAGAGCAACAAAGATGGTGAAGGGCCTAGAGCAGAAATCTTTTGAGAAGCTGCTAAGGGAACTGGAGCTTTTTAATCTGGAAAAAAAAAGAGGTTGAGGGGAGATCATACAGTCTCTACAAGTACCTGATATGAGATCACAGCAAGGTGGCTTTTGGTCTCTTCCCCCAAGAAACAAGTGACAAAATGAGAGGAAATGGCCTCCAGAGTGCAGGGGAAGTTTAGGTTAGATATTGTGAAATATTACTTCACTGAAAGGTCTGTCAAACACTTGAATAGGCTGCCCATTTAAGTGGTTAAGTCAACAAACTTGGAGGTATTTATAGCACATGTAGAAGGACAGGATGTCATCCGGAGGGAACCGGACAAGCTGGAGATGTGGGCTTGTGTGAACTTCGTAAGGTTTAACAAGGCCAAGCGCAAGGTCCTACACCTGGGGCAATCTGTGGTTTTTACAGGATGGGGGATGGTGTGATTGAGAGCAGCTTTGCAGAGAAAGACTTGGAGGCGTTCGTTGATGAGAAGCTCGACATGAGCCAGTAATGTCCTCTTGCAGCCCATAAGGCCAACCATATCCTTGGCTGCATCAGAAGAAGCATGGCTAGTGTGTTGAAGTGATTCTCCCTCTCAATTCCTCTTTTGTGAGACCTCATCTGGAGTATTGTGTCCAGTTCTGGAATCCTCAATGTAAGAAAGGTATGGAACGGTTGGAATTGGCCCAGAGGAGGGTTACAAGGATGATCAGAGGGCTGCAGCATCTCTGCTATGAGGACAGGCTGAGGGAGTTGGGTTTTTTCAGCCTGGAGAAGAGAAGGCTCTGAGGAGACCTTATAATGGTTTTCTAGTATCTGAAGAGGGCCTCAAGAGAACTGGGGAGGGACTTTTTACAAGGGCATGTAGTCATAGGATGAGCAGAAATGGCTTTGAATTGGAAGGGGGATGATTTAGACTAGACATTAAGAAGAAATTCTTCACTATAAGGGTGGTAAGACACTGACACAAGTTGGTCTTGGGAGTTGTGGATGTCTCCTCCATGGAGGTGTTCAAGGCCAGGCTGGATGGGGCCTTGAGCATCCTGGTCTAGTGGGAGGTGTTCCTGCCTATGGCAGGGGGGGATGGAACTAGATGATCTTTAAGATCCCTTCCAATCCAAACCATTATATGATCCTATGATTCTATGTGGCACTTAAGGACATGGTTCAGTGGCGGGCTTGGTAATATTAGATTTACAGTTGGATTTAATGATCCTAAAGACTTTTCCAACCTAAACAATTCTGTGACTCTCATTCTTAGACAAGAAAAACATAGGAAAATACTGACAAAGAAGAAGGGATTAGATGTAAAAAAAAATTGTAAGTATTATTTTATGCTATTGAAGGATTTATCATACAAAACACAGGAGAAAAGATTCTTTATCTTAAAGTCTGAAAAAAGGTCTTCTGAAAGCAATTTACCTTTTTACTAAAAAAGATGTTTTATTGCTGCTGTTTTCTAGTCGTGCCAAATGGCAGGAGAGAATTAGAAAGAGAGGGAAGGTATGTACAATTCTCATGTAACGGTAGGTGTTGAAAATGTTATGTGTAATTGCAAAGATGATTTGGTCTAGGCAGTTAGCGACTGCTGACTAGTATACTGAACAAGAAAATGTTAGTGCAAAGCTCGACAAGGCTCAGATCTGATCCTGACTATCACAGATTAAACTCTGTGATGTGCTCTGGTCTCTGTGTTTTGCCTCAGAAGACCTCAGTTATGCTACTTGAAGAATAAGATTAATATTTTAATCATATCTAGCAATGGGGGGAGGGAAAGATGAGAATAAACTATTTATTTTCACCTTCTTCAGAAAAAAAAGGAGGAAGAATTTGTCTGTGAATATAACACATATCTATGTTCAACAGGTTTATTGTGGGACCTAAAATGAGATCAAGTGTTTCTAATGGAACTGAGAGAGATATAGTCTCTGTTTCTTCTTACAGCACTTGTGGCACTCATAGTACTGCAGCAGTAGCAAAAATCACAGGAACTGCGTGCAACTTCCATTCCCAGCCTCTGTCAGGTAAAGCATGTCTACTTATTTGAGGGCAGGATTTTGACTGCCTGATGTGTTCGTGTTATTTATGACAAGGATTCCAAATGCTCATTAAGACTAAGTGTTTTAGGGAGATTGAGTAACCAGAGTTTCTAATTTAATGTTAAATTCACAAGGAAGACACTGTTTTTAAATGTAATATTTTCATTTTTCTTTTGATTGTGCTGTATTTTGTTGTTATCTCCAAGAGATGAAATCAGAAAGATACATTTTATCTTTTCTGTCTGTCACCCAAGAATATTCTGTATGTCTTCAAACAAATAAAGACAATTTGCATTAAAATAATCAATATAAATTTAAATATAGATATACATTTCAACAAACATGTAAACAATTTGAAAACATATTTCTGCTACATGGATACATAAATTCCTCTTAAATTTACCATGGCATGGGTAAGTTCTTGCAAATGTATCTCCACAGGAACTACACACCCAATGAAGCACTAAAAAAAATCCCTAAAAAATAAAGTGCCTTTTTTTCTGGTCTTCTCAAATTTCCAACACTGTCTCCTCCATCCCTCCCCTTACTCATATGAGTGCTTGCTATTTCTTGTTGAAAGCTGTAGAAAAAACTCTACTTGATTTAAGTAGACAGTTCGGGTTTCTTTGCCGAAACCTATAATTGGTGAAAACAGTGTTGCCTATCCTCTGGAAGCTGAAAGCCTTTACAAAAACCATGTATTTATCAGGAGCTCCCCAACAGCTTTTGCCTTGGGTAGTCATGGGAATAAAATATTACTTTAGACCTATTCTCTTCAAAATATAAACACTCAAAATGGTGTGCTTGAGGAACTCACAACACACCCCCCCCCCCCCCGATTTTGTCAAATACAAGGTAATGTAATATAATACAGTGTAATCTTCAGTGTGTCTCACCCTCTTTGGTGACTATTAAAACATTTGCTAATTGCTTATCTCCCCACTATTTACCTCTCCTCTGCTGACCCCCTCCATCACTAGCTGCAAGATCATCAGTCTTGGAAGTGAACAGCAGTCTGCTAACAGAGTAATTAGTTAAAGCACCAAGAGCAGCAGATGTTAGATGTGTTGCTTTTTTGTGATATATCAACAGCTTTTATCATGTACTTGCAAAAGATTAATAATATACACAGGGATTTGCTACATGTTTCTATTTTCTTTGTTTGAATCAGGTGAATACATGCCAGCTATTATTTTTTGCAAAGAGGTTTCTCAGACTACACAAACTGATGGATCAGATCCCAAGGTCCTGACCCACAACACATGTCATGTAGCATCAAGACAGTTGTGAAATTTTATTAATTTAACTGAATGTAGTCATTCGATGTTGGAGCCAGTTTCCTGGATTTCCATTATTGTCAGTGAGAAGAAATAGATTAATTGTTTCTTTAAAATGTTTTATTTAAAGTCTATTTGTAAATCGTGTGCTGTTACCCTGAGATAGTATTATGAAATTAATAAATGGAAATAAATATATGAGTTGGACCTCAAACCAAAAGACCTGGCTTGGATGTAGGAAGGATATCGAGTATTATTGAATAATAGCAAATGACCTAGATTACAGTTAATTTCTTAGAATTTTTGCTATTACCATCTCCATTACAAAGACATGGAAACTCTTGCACATTTTGGGAAGCAATGAATATGATTTTTTTCTTTTTCATGTCTGTAAAATTAAAAATCATCTCCATACCAAGTCTCATAACAACAATAGTTATATGACAAGATTCCTTTTAAAGCTGCTGCATTGATTTGCTGAATGACTGCATCAAGGCAACTTTACACATACCACAAGTCTGTTTCTCTTTTAGAGTGTGCTTAATTGGAGAAATGAGAGATAGCAGCATCTAAGGAAATAACACTTCTTTATTAGGAATTATTCATCTGAAATGCTTGACAAGAAAAAAAAGATAACAAAAAATGACATAAATATGCCCTGATAATCCACTCTTGACTGATTAACCAAAAATTCTGTAAAAGAGAGTGATATAATATCATGTATCCAGCTTCATCTGCCCTTCATTTTTTTTCCCCCTGGAGTGAAGTTTCAGGGTTTTTTTTCAAGGACTTGAGGCAGTTGGCAGTGAGTTGAATAATAAAATTTGTTTTACAGTAGTGGAAATAGAAAGATAGTATTTTGCATATCATTATTTTGTGAAGTTCAATGCAACTACATTCTAGAGGGCCTTGCAAAGATACCACTTCCTTACAGAAAATATTTAGTATAAGCACATCCTGAGTCACAACAGCACAATCTGAGTAACAAATTTGTCTTCTAAATATATTTTACTACATACACTACAGCTTGGACAATACAAACTGAATTTGTTTCTCTAGACAGAAATTTTTATTAAAATGCAGTAAGTTATACCAAATGGACAGACTAGAGGTGTGGTTGACTGCATGAGCTGTGCTGTACAGTTTTAAGGTATTTTTCTCATTGTTCTAGACAATGTAGAGTCCTAAATACAATGATGGTATGATGTAGCAGTGCAGATGGGCAAATTGTGAAAGTGGTAGTATAAAGGGACCCTATATCCCATAAAGAAGCTGGAGGAGAATGCAAGACATGGTAACAGGACAGAGAGGAGATGATAATTGAGACGTGAGGAATGTCTCCAGAAGAGAGATTCAAGTTCTAAGACTCAAGTGTTTGTTCCAAGAAAGATTCAAGTTTCCTCTGATGTTCATGCATACGAAAATAAGTTTTGTTCAGATTTTTTCCTTTTATTTCAGAACTGGAAGGTTTGTTGTTGGTTTTACTTAAAACAGTGGCATTGTTCTTCTTGTGATTCCTCTAAAGAGTAAATGACTCACTCTGGTACAAAGCGAATATGATATTATCTGGACACAGTACCTAAAAAAGTACCTTTTTTATTATTCCAACATAGCAAACACAGACATTAAATAAAACTCCACTCCATAAATTTGTACTGGTATGATTTGTGCTCAGTCAGGTGAAGAGTCTTGCAACATATATAAAGCCACTGTGACTTGTAATAATTAGTCTAAATAAAAAAAATATAAAAGTATCTTTACTTAGTAAAAGTTACATATACAATCACAGAACATTGTATTTGTTTTAGGATCAGAGAAGGTTACTTTAAACTTTCTGTTGTAGGGCCTCATGAGTAACAAACCCCTTTTCTAGTCCAACTAGTTTTTCTCTGATGTTTTTCTGTTTGGTTGTTCTTTGGGTAGTTTTGGATTTTATTTTTGTTTGGGTTGGGTGGGGTTTTTTTGTTTGTTTTGTGTTTTTTTTCCATAGTGACTAGAATAACAATATATTTTGATTGTTTCAGAAAGATATGTTAAAATAAATAGTCTTAGACAACCTCCTGCTTCTTCATAATGTTTCCAACAGAATATATACTGCCCTCTATATTTTTAATTGCCTTTCTTTAGCTACAACTAGTAGTGAATGATTTTTATTTATATGTCTACACTTTTTAAAATCCTTTTAGTTGAGCACTTATTTGCAGAGTAATCCTAAAGGAATTCCATCCCATTTCCACTTAGCAAAGGATACATATACATTTTGCATTACTGCAAGCAATATTCATCTTTGAAACTCCATCTGCTTGTTTAGGAACAAACTAGAACATGTAAACACATCTGTGAATACCTATTTCTTTCAAAATACAGTTCAGGATTTTTCTTAACAGACTGGCCCTGAAGTCATTGCTTTGATCTGTTCTTCTCATATTTATGCGTGTTTTGGCAAACAATTTTATTGTCCAGTGTGTGAAAAATTAAAAAAGTACCTATTTATATCAATGTGAATCTACAAATACTTCTAAATAAATACACTGGTTTGGAAAAGGAACACACTTTCAAATAAAAAAAGTCTTTTGATCCCCTCTATTTGTTATATTATTTTCACATCAGAGAACACAAATTGGATTTTCCTAGCATAAAACTAAACCCAAAGATTTGCACAACAGCCAAAATTATTTCAATCCCAGAAGAACTAATATGAAGTAAAACCTTCCAAAAGTCTGTATTCAACTCCCAATTTTTCATATTTCATCTAATACTGCAGATGATCAAAAATCTTATGTGTGTTACATTTTTTTGCCAATACAATTCCTTCATACTTAAAAGGACTCCAAGAAATGTCTGTCTCATTCTTGACAGTGCATCAAGTACTGTGTCCTGCCCCTATCAGGACATATTCTGTCCCTGTTCCCTGATAGATCTTTCCTGAAAGCTTGATCAAATTTCAACCTAGAGGTAATCTTTACTATTCCATTGATGGTGTGAGCATTTGCCAGCACCAGATCCATGTCCTGACTGAAGAGTACAAGCCCACTCAGATCCTCCAGCTCCAGTCCTTACTGCCTATGAGGGCAGCCAGGCTCCACTATCCTGTTGAAACTGTTTCACTTTGCAGGGAACATCTAAATATCTACTGGATTGGAAGAGAAATGGAAAGATGATTTCTCAAGGTAGCCTTACTGTGGAGAGAACATTGCATTTCATAGACCTTTTATGTCTAAATTGCCCTTATGATGTAAAATATAGATTAAAAGATTTAGGTATTTGCAAGTGTGGCAGTATATGTATGTACATGGAGTATGTTAGTTCCATGACATGAAATATAGTGCAATAATTGGCACTGAACTCTAATCCTGAGTGGCTGCTTAAGTGAGATGAATTAAAATCCAGAACAAGGGAAGGATTCTCAGGGCTTAACAATTTAACAAGAAAGTGAAAAATAATCTAGCTAAAATATACAATCAAGCAGCAGCTGGGAGTGCCATAAATACTTACAAAAAGGTCATTTTAGTGTTGCTATAACTTACAGGACTTACATTTATGACAGGTAATTTGAAGCGGTAATTTAAAGTACATTGTTTCTAAGGACATTCTTGACAAATCTATTAATATACTATGATTGTATCAAAAGATAACTGTCAGAAAGTAGACGATGATATAATTCACTTTAACAACACTGTCCTAAGAATATCTCTGGTGAGTTTATGAAATACATTTAGGAAGTGGAGAAGAAAAGTAAAGTAAAGCCATAAAAACAAGGAGGACACAAAATATAAAGCAAAGATAGATTATTGCCTTTCAGGTGGTGAATGTCAACAGAATGCTGACGATCTTCATGAAATGTACAAGTGTTTGGGTTATTTGTAATAAAAAATACTACAAAGAACTCAAAAAGCATTAGGTGGTGTATATGACAAGGAATAATTTGACCAGATCACAAAAATGCTTAGGTTTGTTTTTCACAGTCATACTGTTTCAGGCAGAACATCCTGGGTTATGGCAGTCATAAATCCATTTGGTTATATGTAGTTCAGTGCATCTTCATTGACATCAATAGGATTATTCTAGGAGTTCACATGTTATGCTGGAGAATATGTCATGTCTGCGAGTCCCTAGGAAAGACAGGCGTGTTAGCAGATTCAAAGTTTTCTGCAATTAACATAAGGGATGCATATATTATCAATGAACTAAGGATTAACCAAACATTCTAGTTTTAGTTGTTATTCCTGCATAAGATGGAAAAATCTGAATGCTCATCGGGCTTCCAAAGAAGTGTACACAAAATTGTCTTTGAGCTAGGAAGGATTATGTGTGAAAGTGTACCATATGGCTGATAAGCTAAGAGTGTTAATGTGCTTAATTTAGGACATGGATAGACAGTTAATATGGAAAAAATCGTGCTTAAAAAAATAAAATTACACCTTCAGTTTTTCAAATTCTAATTATAATTGCTATTTTCCCAAGTATACAAAGATGTTTTTCATAGACGAATGACTCTGATTTCATATTTCTGAATCAGAATGACTCATATTTCATTACTATTTGAAGATCAAGGTCCTCTGTTGGTAATGCCTAAGTAATATACTGTCAATAACTTCCCTCATGCATATGGGCAGCCTGAAATAAACTGCTAGCTCTTGGATGTCTACATGCATGACAATCTGTGAACAAATTGCAGTATACTCTTGAGAATTACATCAACAATTCTACATATATAACCTGCATACCAAGGGTGTCGGGTATATTGTGACTCACTATTCCAGCTTATCATGAGATCAAATAAAATGACTAAAAGTCACATAGGAAGGTGAGAAAGCTCAGAGACTTCCAGGGGCTACACACTGAGTAACCATACCAGGCAAAGGTCTCCATTCTTCCACATAGCTACTTTGGATTAGGAAGGGATACAGCAACTGGGTATAGGCCATTTCTCTTTCACTGTGAGAAGAGTCTGAGAATCTTTGCATTGGGATCCACTGAGTTGAGTGTCTGAAATACATATGATAATTCTCAGGATCAAAACCTGGTGATGCAGACTACCGACCTTAGCTATGACATAAGGAACTATGCTTTTATAATTCAGTTTACGTGTATGTTTGTATGCGTTTCTGGCAAGCTCAGAACCATGAGCAGAATTTTGAGATGTATGAGAATGTAGTCTTCAGATTGCCCTTCGTGTATCTTTTAGGAACTCTAAAATTAACCACCTAGGAGCACCTTGTGGTATGGTATAGTATAATATTTTTATTTTGTGATTGACAGAAAGGAATTTCACCTACTGAAAAGACTGAAAAAGCCTGAGTGGGTTTAGTGGACAACTGCCAGAGTTATATACTCTTTTGTTTCCCTTCAGAGGTGAAAAGAGCTAGTGTTACCTTCATTTTTTTTAGTATAAAGAATTTTGGAGAGTGAACTCTGCTATCTGTCTGCATGATGTTGGAAGGATTTGTTGATTACTTTAACTCGATATAATTTCTCTAACTTTCAGAAATTTAGTTTAAAGTAGATGTAGTCCTAAGGTCCTTTGAATTTTTCACAGGTTCCAAATACTGACAAAAACTTCCTAACTTGTCTTGCCACATGCACTGCAGGGGATGGTTAGGGCCCTGAAAACTATTCCTCCACTGCTTACACATTAATATAGAAAAAGGGCAAGATAAAATTCTAGTTCACACAGTGATTGCCAAAGATCAGTTGATTGCTATAGCACTGCTCCTTATATTTGTACATTTAATGATTTTTTGAAATGCTTTGAGTCATATTTTTTTTCAGGAAACATTTTGTATTAGAGTCGTCATATTTAAAGTGTCAGCTGCAGAAATATCACATCTGCTCCTTTTTTCCCCTCCAGCAACTCTAGTGTTCCTTTGCCTGACCATCCTTCAGTTAGAACAACATTAAGGTCCTCAAACAGAGAAATCTTTTGCTTTAAAGGGAAAGTTTAAATAGTGTAAGGCATTCAAACACAACCAAGAGGCCCTGAAACAAGGCTTCCAAACTGGTTGCAGTTTAGTTTTCACTTAGATATGTATTGTTCAGATTTCAGGAGATCTTGAACTTGTGTATGCTTACAAGAGTATAGGTCCCCAAGATGCTGTCCAAAGAAAACGATAAATTGTAAGAAATGCAACATAAATAATTTCCTACTTACTTTTTTTTTCCCACAGTATATTGCATGTAGAAATTGCAGGTTAAGATGTATAGCACTCATAAGCTGAATTCTACAGCCCTTGATTTCTTATTAAAATACACTGTTCATTTTCTTCCTTAAATAACTTTGCAGTCACAGCTGGCCAGAGGCTGCTGTTAAGCCAACTTATGCACTCCCAGTTAATAGCAGTTCGTTTGACAACTATTAATATCAAGCCCACTAAATTCAAATACATTTTCTGCAATGTAAATGGTGAAGAAGAATGTTTAAAAGTCTATGTCTTGGTAAGGCAGTAACCCTCAAACTTTCTGACTATGTGAATTTAAAGTAGTATGTCTCTGGTGGTAAAGAAACCATGCCGTGCTTCTCTAACCTCAACAATGAAGGTTTCATCCGCTGTGAATAAGTCAAAGAAAATGGCGAGTAATCAAACATGCAGTAGATAATAATCAAAATTAGTAGAGGAGTTTGAAAAATTATAGGTTACTTGCCACTCTTAATTGCTGGTTTTAAGCTTTGTGTTTTAATCCCAGACATCTATGTAGAGAGAACCATTAATTAACCTCATTCAATACCAACCCATGAGCATCTATATTACACACTGTTTGTTGATAATAGGCCAGGTCATGCTAAGAAAGGAACATGTCCCAGTATTGTGTCACTGAAAAGAAAGAAGAGGTGGATGTTTAAACCGTGGCATTCTTATATGAACTGACCCTCTGTTTTTTTGCACTGAACTGCTGTCTTCTGTGAAAAGCATGAATACACTTGATGTTTGGGCTACAGTCCAATACCTATATTGATCCAAGCACATTCTCTGTCCCATTTGCAGGATTTGGATAATCATTATTGTGTTTAAAATTGTTTATTTCAACCTCATAAAACTGTCACTGCTCTAGCCAAATAATTTTATATATTTTCAATTCTTAGAGAAGAAACAGTACTCTGTATTTAGGCTAAAACCAACTGTCCTCACATGTAATGAGTGAAGGACTTATGCCAGCCATAGTCAACTGCGTAATTGTATCCATCTCTTCTAATGTTTTGCTTGTGTCTGTGTTTAGGGACAATCTTAATGAAGCAGCAAATTTCATTGCAGTGGTAGGAAAACAAGGCATACACATGTGAAGTGGGTTCTGATTACAGTGAAAGTAAGGTACAAGTATACCCATCACGTGGTCTCACATCTGCTGAAATGCACAGAATCACTTAGTTTATTTCATTTTACTTTGGCAACTTAGGCCTATTTTGAATGTGCTAGACTGTCTCCAAATTAGCCCTTTTCTTAGGCAAAATTGAGCACTCTTTAAATTACCTTCATAACTATGAATATTCTCCTTAAATTAAGTATGTGCTAGTACACTCAAAGACCTGAAAAAAACATTTGTGGATGTGTGGAAAAGAATAACAGTTTTCATATGTCTCTTTGAAAAACAAAGCATGCAATTGTGAATTAAAAATAATTGTTTAAATGTATAAAGACTAAAAGAAAAATAATCAGTAAAACTGTGGGCATATTTAAGAAATTTTTCATGAGTATTTGTTAGTATTCATGTCTACAAATTATGGTTTATATTTGTTTTCTGGAAGTACTCGGAACTGAATTCAGCTAACAGAACTGTTTCCTAATCAACAGTCCAAAAACCTTTGCTTTATTTCAAATCTACAATATACATGGAGAAATTTTCCATTGTCCTCATAGTATCTATATTCAGGAACAATAAAAGTAATTTCCAATATATTCATTGTAGGGTTACATTCATTTCAGGGTTATTTCTTAGCTCATTTTTTCAGATAATTCTTTACTGAATTAAGTTTTATGCCTAATAATTATGTTCTCAGATAATTCAATTCAAAGTTGTAGTAAAGAAGTCATCAGCAGTATTAAAATGGACTCCTCTCTAGACAGGCAGCAACACTTACCGCTTTTGTCATCTGTATCTGTAAGATAATTCCTGAGCCATTTTGAAGTTGTCTGTTTCTCCTCCAAATGAACTGACAAGTTTGAATTATTGACTTAGTTCCAGTCAAAGCTATGGCTGTGGCTCACAGTTTGTTGCAAAAGTATGTACCAATTCAAATGGTGCACCTGTTTAGGAAAGCAAAGATGATGAGTGAGGTCCCTTTTGTGAGACCTAGGATGGCTGTTGGACTCTGTCTTGCTATGTGCAAGACTAGAGCTGTGGACTCTGAGGCGAAGCAAGGTAAGTCTTGTATGCAGTGCACACCTTTGGTGGATAAGGAATTGTGTGGATGGTTACATTCAGAAAGCAGTGGTCAGTGGCTCAATGTCCAGATGGAGATCCATGACAAGTGGTGGCCCTCAGGGGTCTGTACAGGGACCAGTGCTGTTTAAAATTGTCATCAATTATATAGACAGTGAGACCGAGTGCCCCCTCAGCAAATTTGCAGGTGACACCAAACTGAGTGGTGCAGCTGTCATACCAGAAGGATGGGATGTCATCCAGAGGGACCTGGACAACCTGGAGAAGTGGATCTGTGTGACCTTCATGAGGTTCAATAAGGCCAAGTGCAAGGTCCTACACCTGGATCAGGACAATCCATGGTTTCTATATAAGATGGGGAACAATGTGATTGAGAGTAGCTCTGCCAAGCAGGACTTGGGGGTGCTGACATGAGTCGACAATGTGCACTCACAGCCCAAAAAGCCAACCATATCCTGGGCTGCATTAAAAGAAGCATGGCCAGCAGGTCAAGGGAGGTGATTCTGCCACTCTACTCCACTCTTATGAGACCAGAGCTGGAGTACTGTGCCCAGTTCTAGAATCCCAAACGTAAGAGGGATAATTAGAGAAATTTAGAGACAAGAAGTCCCATGAGGTAAAAGTTGTACAAGCAGAGGATACGGAGTCAAAGAGCTTCAAAGCAAGGTGAAGGTGAAGAAAGCTGGAATGATGTGGAGAATGGAAACCATGAGGTAATGGTTGTTTTCAGGATACCAGTAGCTGGACTCCAGTCATTTTTTGGAGGATGTCAAAGCAAAGAAAGAATTTTACATGCAAGATAAAGTAGAATAATAGTATTCCTTTGGCAGTATTTATTGGGAAATTTCATCCCCAAAGAGCAAAAAAATTCTAGAAAAAATCATGAAGTTAGAAATAGAGGCTTATTATGTTGAACCTAATGCTAGTGAGAGCTAACCCTCCAGTCCTTAGTGGGAAAGCCTAATTGGAAAGAAAGCATTCTGAAAAGATATTTAAAGAATTAGTTACATTGTTGTATTGGGGAGTGGTGGCAAGGTGTTGATAGTAGTTGAAAGTATGGCCTTTGAGAAAAGGTTAGGGGCTGCCCTGAACTGAAGAAAACCATCCATGAAACAGAACCCCCACAGGCCATAGCTGAGCCAATCAGCCAAGTCAGTGGTACCTTATTGCTCTCTACAGCTACCTGAAAGGAGGTTGTAGACAGGAGGAAGTTGGCCTCTTCTCCAAGTGACAAGAGGTCAGGACAAAGGGGAGTGGCCTCATACTCCAATAGGGAAGGTTCAGACTGGACATCAGAAAAAAAATTCACAGAAAGGGTCATTGAGCACTGGAACAGCCTGCCCAGGGAGATGATTGAGTCACCATCCCTGGAGGTATTTAAAAGACATCTGGATGAGGTGCTCAGGGACATGGTTTAGTGGTTGGTAGGAATGGTTGGACTCGATGAACCTGGAGGTCTTTTCCAACTTAGTGATTCTGTGATTCTGTCTTTTTTGCCCATGATGGCAACAGGTAAGAAATCTCCCTTTCTTTGTCTTGACCCACGAGCTTTCTCATCACATTTTCTCCCTGTCCTGTTGAGAGTGGCCCTTAAAGAAGTCTAACCCCATGCAGTTATTTGTGATGGAAAAGATGAGTCATTAGAAAGACAGCTAGAGAAGAAATAAGGTCATTCTGACATTAAAACTCATTTTATTTCAGTATTCTTAATGGATATAACAAGGACAACTGCTTACATGGGCCACAATGGAAGATGTTGCATGTTTACTATTGTCAAAAGAAAAAAGATATAAGCTTGATAAAATTTATAATTATATAAGCAGTTAGAACAAGCTCTTTCTTAGGTATATTAAATGGTAGAAGAATGAGTATGAATCATTAAAAAGGTCAAAATCAAAGATGACTTTTAGGTTATGGATTTGATGATGCTGTCCACTGTGATATAGAAGGCAGCTGAGGGTTTTGTCATAGAAGGCTAAGATTTTGTTTTGTCTTACTAAGTCTTATCTGATGACTAGTTCAGAGAAGTCTTACTTGTGATAGAGTTCAGAGAAACAATGAGAGATATTGGATAGAAGCACTAGTTATATAAATTTATCTTATAAAAAAAATAAAAAACCCCCCCTGTGGTTGAAATTATGCATCTGCAGATGGTTATTCTTGCATAAAATTTGCTGGATCATGTCCTAAATGCAGTACTTTATCTTTGAGTTGGAGAAATAAATTTGATTTCAAAGAGTTAACTCCTTATATTTGTCTTTTAGCATCTCAGTATTGATATTATCACTTTGCTTTCAAAGTTGTAGGTTTCTGTTATTAAGTCGGATATCTGACTTTTCATTATGTTTTTTTTCTCCTTTTCTTTTAATTTCTGATTAGACTTTAACAAAAAATGGGATACATGTTTCCAGCAGTGTCACTTTATTTTTATCACTGCTATCCACATTACAAATGAATTCATTAGCATTCTCATCAAAACCCCAAGTTCATTATCTGATAAGACAAAAATTTCTTCAGATACATCTTGAGGTATTTGATTTGCCTTATTTATATTCTCAGTATGCAACTCTCTCTCACTTATTGTAGATAAGTATAAGAAAATTGTGATTCTGCTCATTATTTTGTCCTGATTTCGGTTTTTTTTCTGTCCTTTGCAACATGGAGACCTTATTTTTTTTTCTTCTTCCTTTATTTAGTTGGTTTGTGACTTCTGAGATGTGGCATGCATTCCATTCTTGACTATGAAAAACAGGTTCCAATTGTTTAAACATGTAGTTCATATTCAAGAATTTATTAAATTGAAAACCATATCTGGGTAATAATTAAAACAAAGAGGGAGGGGGAAGGAAGTGATTTGAACTCAGGATGTGATTCATCTCTGTATTACAAGATCTGGAAACCCAAAATACAAGATCCAGGGACTCACCTAGAGATATTCAAGCTGCAAATTCGTTCAATTTAGGGGGTTAGTTTAGAAGTGACACAAACAAAACCTGTAATATTTATAATGTCAGCATCAGATCCTTGGCACCAGGGTATGCAGATTCACTCTTTCTGTTTCTGCATAACTTGCTGGTGTAGATGTAGCCATAGTATCTCAGATACTGTTGTAGTAGGCAGAGATCATCAAAACAATGATTACCTAGACCCTGGTTCAACTGTTTCTGATGAAGAAACTATTAGCTATTGGTCAGCAGCACCACTAAATTTTGCGTACTGAATCAACAGGATCCTCACTGACTATAAGAAGACTTTAAACGAATAGTATGAAACAGATGATGTATGACCAAATTTAATGCTGCAGTTTTACAAAAAACATACCTTTCATGAGATTTTTTTTGTTATATTTATGAAAGTATATCTTCACAATTGGATCAAGCCTGCTATAATCATATAAATTTTGCTTAAAACCACGTTTGCACTGAGACAGAATACTGCAGGTGTTAGTATTTTACTCTTCAAATAAGCACACATATACTTATAAATAACAGTACTTGAGAGGCAAAGTATGGCTGAATAGAAGCAACCGAGACCTGTGTTAACAAAGATACTAATGGGTGGGTGTTAACAGTGCTATAATTATCCACTCTTGCTATTTGCTAATACCTTTTTCAGTGATTTTCCTCTGTTTTGAAGCAGTAGTAACTTTCCTCCTCCAACTCCCATTCATGCTGCAGCTTAATTCAAGTACTGTAGGACAGAAGAAATAGGGCTCTGTGTTTTTTACATAGTTTGCGGATTATTCTTGCAGTATATTGAATTACCTTAGCAGTATTGTTATTTCTTTTTTTGTTGTTTGTTTTGTTTTTGTTATCATTTCAACAATATTTTCAAAGCCTTACCACTAATAGTCAATTGTCTGAGTACAGTCTGATGGTTTTTGTCCCTATTTACCTCAATATTTTTATCTTGGAAAGATGAGTCCAGGGATAACAGTTTTGCAAGTCTGGATTATGATAATACTGCTACAAAACCATTCTAGCTCAGTATGGCACACCCTTTTATGATTATGATTGATCAACATTTCTCTTTCATTCTAAAAATGAGCTTTATATGTATTCGTAGAAGTCTCTTAACTGCTCTAAACACTGGAGAATATGTAACTACATACCGAAAATTTATCCATTATTATACCAAAGTGAAATGATGATAGATGTAATGCTTATTCTGGAACATTGGACTTTAATTAATCTTTTAGGAAAAACAACCTGACATATTTCCCTTTATTTTCAACTTCACTTTGACTTAAGCATTGGAAGTACTTAGCCACAAAAAAAGAAAAAAGGTAGAAGCAAAAAAAAAAAAAAAGCTACTAATAAAGGATATCTGCATAACTGAGAGAGGGAATTATTATTCTTTTTTTTTCAAATGGACCTAAATTCTTCATTCTGCTGAGAGGTTTTTCATTTTCAGATTGACATTTGTCCAATTATGTCTTTGGTAGTCCTTCTGTGTTTCTTCACAACAGAACAAATATAACTCTTGTTTGTGCCACATTGTCAAAGTTGAATTGCTTTTGGTAACCTTTCAGTTCACATAAAGCCCTTTCACACACATTTGGAACATGGGACCCTACAGGACACTGTGCACACAGTTATACAGCACTGTGGGCTATTTTAGCTATGCAGAATGCTTTTATCACCTTCACTCTCTCTGACTTTGCAGACTTATGGACTGAAGAGCTAAGCCAGGTACTGTCACAGCTGCTACTGGTGTGTCTGGGTGTCCAGTCCTTGTCCTTGGGGTGCTCCCTTGCCATTTCTGAGGAGACTACCCAAGGACCCTCACCAGAGATGTCAGTTAATCACCTGAATGTGTGGTCAGAGCAATGACATCTGTAATGTCCTGCTACACAGTTCTTCTTTCACCTTTTTTTGTTTACCACTTTGATAAACTAATACCCCTTTCTCCAATGTGCATCATCCTACTGTTTTCATGTTGCAATCTTATTAGTGATATCACAGGTCAGGGTATATGCAAGTACAACGCTCTCCTGTCACCTGTAGCATCCCAACTTTTCTCATGACATTATGTTGTTGATGGAGCTATAGGTTGGGTTAGTTATCTGCATAAATAACTTAAAAGACTCTGGGAAACCTCAGGTGGTCTGAGTAGTTAGAGTGCGTGAACTTAAACAGTGACCTTGAATAGATGCCTATGTATCCTTGGAGAAGCTGGAAGATGCCAAGAAGAGCCAAGTAAAGATTAGGTATCTGCCAGACTGCAGGTGGAATCACCCAATTATGAAGTTACAACTCAGAAGGAGTCATCCAATTATGAACTGTCTGTCTTTAGCTAAACCAATTGTGCATGGACGCGCAGCAAAATGTCTTGTAAAATCAATAAAGATGGTCTTTTGGCCCACAACTTCTAAGTGTCGGGGATTGCCCCGACTGCGACAAGACTCTTTCCTTAAAAATAGAGTAATAGGAAAGAAACTCCTTAAAGGGTGAGCCACTGTTGACCATCAGTCTTTCCCCTTCTCATATGTGGAGTTAATTTTTTTTTTCCATACTAACATTAATTTCATTCTAAATGAAAGAGACTAGCTTGCTTACCTACAGCTCTTCACTAACATGCTCTATTAGCTTCATTCCCAGCTAAAGGATGTAAAAATCAAGGCAACAGAAAGTATTCCTTAATTTCGATATCTCTGCACATGGGGAAAGACCAATAAAAACTACCAAAGGAAACAGAATAGAGTAAATGGGAGAAGAAATATGTTCTCTTGCTCTTATATCAATGTTCTTTCTTGATCTTCTATCAATGTTCCTTCTTAAAACTGCTTTGCTGGAAATGGTTCCTGTTGCTGAAAAATAAATAATCCACAGACAGAGGAAAATATGTTACTCATTTTCTTTTTTTATTCCCAAAGTCTGTGCCTTTCCTGTTCTGCTACTCATGCTAATTCTGAATCAGCTATACCTACAGTATGAGTAGATTTGTTTGTGCTACTAACTCCCCTTCTTGGACAGCTGTGCCAATTTTACAGGCAGTATGGGGCCAAGTATATACATTGTACTCATTTGTCTGAATGATAAGACTTATTTCCATGACATGACAACATGACACTATCAGTTTTAATGATTTCTAACATTTACAACTGGACCTTGCAAAGTACGTATATCATCACAGTAATAAAAATTGGAAAAGGCTAAATAATTGCACCAGATCAAATGATTAATTCTTTCTCTACTTAAAAGAGATTTTGCCAAACACATGAAAGTCAGTTGTGTAAATTTTCTGAAGCAGAAGAACACCTAAACAGAGTTATTTATAAAAATATTTTCTATTATCACTAAAATACATTTAGAACCTTTACAAATATGTGTAAATCTTGTAAAGTTATATACTTATTATCTAGTCTTAGTAGCAAGTTCAGAAATGATAATCATGAAACCTTCATTATATTTCAATGTATAGAAGTATTGCAGTTTTGGAAACATTTATTCCTCATAGAAAACATTTTTAAAAATCATGCTGGAGTATTATAGCATTTTTTATAACTGCAAATGAAATTATACCTAACTTAAAAAGTTTTGCTTATATTACTGCAGTGTAAATAGTATCTTGTTTTGTGTTCATCACTAGGAGAAAAAGTGTTCTTTAAGGATTTAAATGTGATTTTTTAAGCAAGTGACAGCCAAAATTATTTCTTGTCCTCTTTTAGATCATTGAAGGACTCACGAGATTTATATTTCCTAGCAGTTTCTAAAGCTAAAATATATCATGTTTTAACAAAAACACTTTTAAGCTGTGGTTGAAGAAAATTGTTAGGAAGAATAATTACTATGAGGTTCTACCAAGATACCATGAAGAAATAATTATACACTATGTATAAAGAGGGTAGATACAGCTAAGACAATTAATTCACACCTCCACTAATAATGTAATAGAAATATATTTTAAGTTAATTCAGATAAATTTACTTTCTAAAAATTCCAGTTTTATTCAGAGAAACAGAGAATACAGTACAAACTCTACTAAACACAATTATAAAATTCTCTGTGTTAATTCTACATTTCAACATAATCCTGTGTTTAAAGTTATAATTTTCTTATACCTCAGCATAAATCCTAGTCAGAAAATCTTTTAGCGTTTTTATCTCAACAACAAACTAAACAACAAAGAACTCTGAACTTTCCTTTACTTCTGTTACCAATGGTGACAAGTCCTATTTCCAAGATTGTCCCTAAACTGTTGTTATTCTTCTACATGGAATTGTTTCAAGTCGATTTTTAAGACAGAGACACCAATTCCTCTTTCTGTAGTGAAGCCAACTCACAGGCCGTTGTTACTTCTGTTTCTACTAACTCCAGCTTTCTTACCTTCGCTTTCTTTTGCTTCTCTCTGGCCTAATTCACCTTTCCTTGTTGACATATGTGCAGCCACACACAAAGCTGATTTTCTCCAAGAAACTTAGCAGATGCTTTCTTGTTATGCAGCTATCCATTCATATACCTTCGCTTTCATTAAATTCACACAACAGTCTGAACTACTCTGAGGTCTATCCCTTGAAGATCTGTCCAGCACTCAATCTGACCAGGGCATTCTGTGGTTGCTCCAGTCTTGCTGCAGATCATCTACCTTCTTATCCAAGGCTACAGTGATCTCCTAATGATAACAGGTTTCCTTGTAAGGTATATATCAGCTTTCCCCTTTTCCTAGCCCTTCTGCAAGAAACAGATGACCCCACCCCTCAAAAACGTAAAATCAAGATAAGACATTTATTTATGTATTTAATTTAGTGTATAACTTTATTTTAAGATAGCCTTGTATCAATCTGTCTTCTAGGATTCTGAACAAAACTGAAGATATTTGAGTAGTTTATCTTTTCTAAGCCCTTGTCATTTGTTCCTGTATAGCATTCAGCAACAAGACTTTCTATCATGCCTTTCTCAATTTCACTTACAATTTCAGGGTTTATTTATCATGAAGCTCCGCCACTCTTCTGAGTGTTATTCAACATGGAGTGATAGCAAGCATACTCATAAATGAAAAGATGTTTCTTGCAACAAAAGATATGTCACAATAAAATACCTGTCTCTCTTGAACACAGACTACTTCCTATTAAATTCTGTGTTATTAAGCTTTCTTTAAGACTTTCTGAATTATCCACTATTAATGTGTCCAAGAAATGTAGGTTTATTTGCCTGTAAGACAGACAAAATCTGTTTTGCAGCTGACAGTATATAAAAATTAATTAAGATTTAGGACTATTCATGAACTTGTTTCTTGCAATATATTATTCATGTCATGCTATCAATATTGAATAGAAGACATTAATAAACTCATTTAGATCTTAACTTTGATCTCCCATGGCATAACAGAGTGTACAAAATTTCTTATTGTGTTCTACAGGCTTACAGGATAGATAGATAAAAAAATTAAGATGAGAACATGAATTAATTGATGGGTTACAACTTTAAACAGTGGAAAGGAACAGAGTTCTTTCTTGTAAGTCATTTTGTCTTACATAATTTAGGTCAGTGCAAAGATGTAGGTTTAGGTGCATGATGAAAACCCTCTAAATTATCTGGCACTGGAGACTTCTGCCCTGGCTATGAATAGATGTCTGTTCAGTTTCATCCTAGAGATTATTTATGGCTAAACAGTGTTGTGCCCTCAGGTGTCTTAATACTTTCTGACTCTGATTCTAAAGTTTCTCCAGCACTGTCTCCTTCCTTTTGCTCTTGTCATGCTCTGGGATATAAACCCTACCATGCTCCTGTGAACTAATGCAGATTCCCTCAAAACCTTTGCTGTCTCATGTCTTCCTGTCTATGCATCTGCTTACAGTGCTGTTTGCTAAAACACCCTTTCCCACAACACTGATCTATTCCCCAACTATTCCTCCACCACCACCCCCCCCCCCCAAATGGTAGTTTAAGTCTTAAATGCTCAGTATCAAATACCTGTAGAATAAATATCCAGTTCTAGTCAAAACAACTGACTTTTCACATCATCTTACCCTGGGAATTACTTCTCTTTCCTTGCTTTCTCATTTCATCTCCCCCTTACTGCAGCCAGATTCACTGAGCTTGAATAGTCCAAAAGTTCAAGTCCTCCTTGGCAGAAAAATCCAGTATTTCTCTGACAAATTTATCTAAATAAACAAATAAGAGTCATTAGGCAAATAAAAACCGTGCTACAAGCGTGGCTTGTAGCTGGGGAAGGAAGAATAGATAAAAAATATTCCTCAGCTAGCAGTGGTAAAATCAAACTGAAGAAATGGATGATGGCATCATACCCTAGGCCAATGAGAACTGAAACAGATTTTATTTGCTCCTGAGGCATACTTTCATGGACTGTTGAAGCTCAATAACAGACACAGTTCTCAAAAGTATCTCTTATGATCTGTTTCCTTACAAGAACTATCTTGACTAGTCTGGCTAAGGGGAAAGAAATTTGTTGAACATGAAATATGATACAAAAAATACATCTTCAACAAAATATGTGATCTTGCTGTCATTGTTATAACCACATATTTCAGCAGACGACGACTCTATTGCATTTATGAACCCGAATGACAGCCAGTTATGTTAGAACAGGTACATTAACTTCATTTGGTTTAAACTGAAGTTTACCAGTATGAATTTGTTTCTAAGAGTGCAAAACATTACTAGGTGCTGTACTGAAGGCAAGTTGTGAAAAATGTAAAATTCAGGAGATGAATACAAAGGCAGCACAATCTAAAGAACCTTGGTATAGTAAAATAGATCTTAACAAAAGAAAACAGGCAACTCAGCCAACTGCAATTAAGATCTGCCTGTTTGTTACTTAAGAATCAGTGAAGGCATGTTTCTTATAAAAAATGGAAATTATTTTCTGTTTTCCTTTGTCAGTAGATTTTTCCAAGATATAAATTCAATCAGGTTCACAAATTATTGTAGGTAAGAGAGTTAATACATTTATTCTCTAGACTGTTTATATAATAAATATTTCTAATGACTGGGGAAAACAATTGTCTTTAGTGATTACATAATATTATTTCCTGATTAAGTAAGCTGATTAAGATAGAACTTCCTTCAAAGATCCAGAAATTAGACTGTAACAATTAATAATCAGGTCTATTATAATATTGCTGTCCCACTCAATGAAATGATAGTAATCATTATTCTATTTCTTAAAAATATTCTGAAGATGGGTCTTTTTTCGGAAAGATAAATGTTTTGATGAGCTACAAGAAAAGAACCATTCTGCCACCTATCTGAGATGTCCACAACAGAAAAAGCAAAAATGTAAAACCTCATCTCTTTCTGCAGTTCCTACTGGATTCTATTGAAGCTGTGTGCCTGAAGATGAAGACTACTGTACCTTTATACTCTGATACACAAAAAAATATTTTAATAGTGAAAAATTCAACATTAACTTTGTCAGTTTTTCATAATACTTTAAAAAAATGACATGGATATTAAAATTTTATATTCATAATAGAAGACAAGTGAATTATGTAAATATCTACTTAGCTGTTAGAGAAATTCCCAGTCACATACATGTATGCACAAGATTATTTTTTAGATTTTGTTAAAACATTAACAAATAAGTGAAGGAAGAATTAAATGGGTGTTGAAATTGTTCTAGTTTCAATGGCAAAAGTATAGATCCTATTATGGTTTTAAAATGATTGCTTCTATTAATATTTCTTAAATCCCTTTCTAAGATTAACTGAATGCATTTTCATATCCGTCAGCAAAGTTCATCTTGACAAATGGTACAAATTAAAATATTTTGATACCTGCAGGAATCATGCATATATTTATCTTGGGCTTGCATGGATCTGTAAATATAAAAGCGCTGAGGCCTGCACTTCACACTTTTGATTGCTTGTGTTCTGAAATTAAACAACGTGACTTATAAAATTTAGAACAGCACTAATTTAGTGAGTTTATTGAGCTAAGATCACAAGGAGGGTTTTACATCTTTAAACCATGCAGCAAAAACCATATTACTACTTCATAGTAGTTATTACTTCACTTCTTGAAATCAATAATGTTTTAAATACTCATTAGGAGCTGTTCATTGTGTCAGGCTTGTCTTTTATTTATGAAGTGTTTGCAAACCAATAGCTTTGTTGCAAATGAGGTTTACCTTCATCAGTCTTCCTTTAATGGCTATTGTAGACATACGGTATATTATCCTATAGATTGTTAACAAGCTCAGGAAAGTGAACAGTTCTTTTACTAGTCAATACATGAAATCTGCTAATGGAACTCTGTCACAGATAGCTTGCCACACGTGTGGTTTCTGTATCCCCATTAGATAGAAAATTAGGATCAGCACTTGATGGCCAGTATTTCAAGAACAGGATGTGGTAAGTGTTACTATTTAAGACTTACAGAGAAAAATAAGCTTTGTGATCATTAGGCATTCAGAAGGGTTTCTGGTCTTCATTTGCACAAGTAGATTACAACTAGTTGTAAGAGTTGTGACATGGTCAAATACTTTTCACCAAGATTACAAAAAAAGCAAGATAAACGGTCCACTGATACTTGCACTATCATGATAAAGATTTTTTCCCCCCTAAGCATTAGAGATTTTACATCTTAAAAAGTCTTATGGGTATCTTAAAAAAAAAAGAATAAAAAGAGTAGCACTGGGCTCATTTATCCTCTTATGCAACAGCCTGAAAGTACACATGAATTTTAAGTCATATTGCTAGTGAGCTCAGGTTCAAACTTCATTAACATTTGCTACATTCAAATGAGAGTATTGGAAGGTAATCTGAGACAGACCCTTCTGAGTATTAGAAGGTAATCTGAGACAGATCTCTTATCCTTGTCTCAACATCACAAAATACAAGATATTTTCACTTTTCACCATCTTTTGATTTCTACTTCCACAACTGCCTTGTAGCAGCAAGTTCCAGAAATTCACTACCTGAATTACGTTCCAGAATTTCATAACATGTAAGGTATGGTTATCTGTTTCAGTTTGGTAACATTCTCTTTCCTACTCTTCCAGATGTAAATACATTATTCTGGAAAATTGCTCCTATGTGACTGCATTCCAGTACACAGTGAATCCTACTAAGCAGGAATTAAGTAACACATCATGAAGAACTTAATACATTGACTTTGACTCAAATGGAGGAGGTTACTTACAACTCAAATTTAGTAAGAAAGGAAAAAAATAAGCAAAATATACAGTACAGAAGCTGACAATTTTTTTTCCAAGAATCAGTTTTAAAGGGATTTAGCTAAACTGCTGTAAGGTGTTCTTACCATTAAATCAAACTGGATATATCTTGTCAGCATAAGATAATTTAAGAAAAAAACTTTCAGAAAGCCCTCTAAGACCTAATTATTCAGCATCATGTATAAGATTATAGGCTGACCTTTGACATTGTATATGTTGACACTCATTAAGATTGCCATATCCTGTCATATGTGTACATACAAAGACAAAAAATGGAGTCATCATCTTAGTTTAAATTAATTTTTATAAAAGACAATGTATGTCCAGTGCAGGACTGTATAAGGGGAGATTTAGGCAACCTGTATATTGACTCATGGTTGCTGTTCAGCCTTTTACTCTCTGCAGTGTGTACACAGTGATTGCACTCTAAGCCTTAATTGCATTAGAACTTTGTATGCATAGGACTTCAATTTTAACAATGGGGATTTAGTAATTGTTATGTCTTGGTATTGCAAATAACACAGTATTTTTCTGTCAATGTTTTGTTAGTTTTGTTCTTCATTTAAATTCATCAGTTCTCCCCACTGTCTTAATTTTTCCTAAGAAAACAGGCTCCAGAATTCAGCAAATAGAAGATATGACTACCTGTTTCAGCCATGTTGCTCTTAAAATAAGATTGAGAATTATTAAGGTCCATTGATACAACTGATACAATTTTCTGGTTCTTCTGGCAACGGTTCTACCATAACTGTAACTGAAGTATCGTACTCAATACACAGAAACAATGAAAATAGTTGTAAGAGTTTTTATTGCTGATTGTACCTCTGATGTGAAAACTCTACCTCTTTGGTGTAGTTATTAGGAGTTAAATTAAGTCCATCTATCATCTTTTGTAAGAACATTGCAAACATCTATGTTCCAACAGAGAATGAATGCTTTGTCAGGATTTACATCTATGTGTGTATATGAGTGAGCGAAGAGAAAGAAACTAAGCTAGGGACATAACAATAACAAAATATCTTAGGCTTTGATTCAGATCTTATTGTTTATGCTTCACTTTACAAATGGAATGATCCCACTTACAATTCGTTCTGTACACACAGATATTTTTTCCCTTGATTGTCACCTTATTTTCCGGATACTGAAATTATACCTATATATGCATTGAAGAATTACCAAGATAAAGATACTCTAAATTTTTACTCAATTTTTAGTGCATCTTAGCTTTACGTTAATCTATATATCTTTCTCGCTCTTTCTTCATTACAGTTTTAATACATAACACATTTCTGTTATTGAAGTATTGTGGGAGATAGTGACATTGCAGCTGGCTCCCCTGTTGCTGGAGGGACCTAGCAATAATGGTATGAAGAAAATTGAAGAAAATGTTATTGCGATATTGCACTCTCAGATGCAAAATCTAGAGATCTTTTTTCCAATTTGTTCCTCCTACTCCACCTTCCACAGATGTCTAAAAGTATTTTGTTAAGATAAATGTCCACCTTGATAAACAGCTCATTGCTACAGAAATGCAATGTGAGCCTTCCTCTGAGACCAAATCCAGGGTTTTTTTCCAATTTGTGGAACTGATAAGTGTTAAGCTACATAATAATGAAAACAAAAGCATTATGGGAAAAAATAATTCTTAATTGTTGTGTAGGGGTGATAGATTTTCCTTTAATAGATGATGAAAATTAAATAAGAAAATTTAAATTTACCTTGTCATTTAGATTTTACCTTGTTTGTTTTAAAGCCTTATTAGCAAATATGAATAAATGTCAATTATTAGGCTTGTGTTAACAAGTCTTTTTATTTTTATTCAAAATATGCTGCTATTATGAAGTAGAATGAATTTATAGATTAGATATTCAGGATTCCAAAGCGAGTCATTAATTTGCAGAGCATATTTTACTCCTAAGGTGGAGGTGAAGAGGTACTTTTTCTACTAGTTTATAGTATGAATAAAATAGACATGGAACCTATGAAAGTAAAAGGAAGAAAAAATTCCCATCACTTGCCTATGACATGCGGCGGGAGGACATGCAATAGTTGGAGGGATGGGGAGTTGGTATGGGCCCTCCACCTTCTACCTCAGGACATGCCGGGGGTGCCACAGCACTGTTGAAGCACTGTGGAGATGAGCAGGAGTCTCCTGAGGTAGTAGGTGCCAGGAAGGAAATTTTCACAAAATACATTAAGGTAAATAAAGGGTCTTCAACTAAGAAGCAATGTGATCAGCAGCCCAGGTGAAATGCCTCTATACAAATGTATGAAGCTTGGGCAACAAACAGGAGGAGCGGGAAGCTACAGTCATACTAGAAAGCTATGGTGTGGTTGCCATCACTGAAACTTGGTGGGACAAATCTCATTACTGAAGTGTGGGTACAAGCTCTTCAGAAAGGATAGACTGGGAAGGGTGGAGGCATTGCCCTCTATATCAGAAAATGGATACAACGTGAAGATCTGTCTTTGATGAATAGCCATAAACAGATTGAAACCTTGTGAGTCAGAATAAAAGACCAAGAAACCAACTGGAACCTTGTGGCTGGTGTATACTACAGGACATCTGACAAGGAGAGCCTACCAATGAAGCCTTCTTCCTCCAGCTACAGGAGACATCACACTCTCAAGCTCTCATCATATTAAGGGACTTCAACCACCCTGACATACGCTGGAAAAGCAGCATAGCAAGCTGTAGGCAATCCAGGAGACACCTAGAGTGCATTGAAGAGTGCAGTGTCCCTGTCCATGGCAGGGGGGTTGGAACTAAATGATCTCTAAGGTCCTCTCCAACCCAAACCATTCATTCTATGATTCTACTAAAATCATCTGGGAAGCGGACATCTTTACAAGGAGATAACCATATGGGTTACCTGTCCAATTACCTCTTTCAGACTACACACACAGAGTAAAATTCCAGATACTTAGAAGCAAAATATAACTACAATCACTGTGTGTGACTTCACTATTTAAATTTCCCCACACTATTGTTTGAATAGTTTTGTGGATCTGCTGAAGCATTGCCTCTATTATTGTGTGAAAATTATTCCACCTTCTCTGATAACACCATGTTATATCTCTGTTGTTTTGTTATACCTGTGCGAAGAAAAATAACAGAAATCAGTTATAGCTGAATTCCTTTCTTCTAATCTTCTGCTATTTTCTGTGGCAAATGACCTAAAATACTTATAAGACTACTTCCTATAACAAGAAGATGTATATCTTTTTTTCATCATAGATATGCAACTTTTTCTTCAGAAGCATCCGTGATCACCATACCCTTATTATTTTGTTATTATTTTGTCTTATCTGTCTCTTCAACTGTTTTGCAGGTCTCCAGTGTCTGGCACTAGTTTTTGCTATACAGAAATTCTTTGCAGACTTTTTTTGTTCATTTTTTTCTACTGAACAAAATGTTCACAAATAATAATAACTAGACATAAACAAAATCATTCTGCATTTTTACTGAACATACATCTGTGCACTTTGCCTGTAGTGCTTTATTTTTTACCGAAGTGTTGGATTGGGGAGCAGAATTATGTGTAAAAAACTTTATTTCCCTGCAAGTATTTAAAGTCCTCCTGACTAAAACAGTTTGCATTTCACATTCTGTATTGAGTATATCATGGCTAGCAAAACATATCCAAAACCAAACACTCAGCTAGCTAGAAGGTACTGTCAGTTGAAGTAAAAGTGAAAATGAAGTCCCCTTTTCCAGTTTGTTGTAAACATCTCAGTCTGAGTCTAAACTTTGTATGCCAGCAGTACAGAATCACCTATTTTATTTGACTTGTGCTTTTGATGTGACACATCTTAATAGCTTTCTCGTTGCTTGTTTACATTTGAAGCCGGTATAAAGAATTTCCCACTCTCTTCTTATTTTAAATGGTCTTTATGTGTCTGTTTCATGAGTAGTTTACTCTAATAAACACAGAATAGTCATCCTCAAAGGAAATCCTACCTTATACTGAGTTCTCCCTGAAGTTCCATGCAGAAGTAGAAACGCAACCACCTAAAGGTTTGATTGATTTTTTTTCATGGTCTTTGATTAAAAACATACCTCTTTTATGTAGCATGCACCACACTTCATTTTATCAAATACAGTTTCAAAGTCAGTCTTTACATGTATTAAGTGAAAAAAATTCTCACATAAAGTGCTACAGAACCTGCAAGTATATTGGAGCTGCCTTCTGACTAACTCCCTCAAAAAAAACCCCATTACTGGAACATATAGTGTAGAAAGTATCAGTTCCAAAGAAAATTTGAATTGCTCCAATCCTTCACTTAATCACTTTCTTACCTAATTTTTACTAACTGTCTTTTTCAATTATCTTTCCATACTAAGTACTTACAAAAGATTGATTCCATTACTTGTACAAATCTGATTCGTTTCCCAAAGGAGCATGAAGTTCAGTGCATTGCTTAGACTGCAGTGAAGAAGCTCCTTTGCTATTGGAAACATCTACAACCCCACACCCATGAAGAACAGAGCTACCTTCTCTCACATCCCCTTTGCTCCTTGCTGTTCACTCTAAACTCAGCAGATATGAGACTTCAGTGGAAACCATGACTCTGCATGAAACAGTTTTGTGCAGTTGTGCTAATTCCTTCCTTAAGGATCCATTCTCAGCTGCCAAATGGACTTAACCACACCAAATGTGAAGGATAAATATGTAATGCGGACTGCATTGCCTTCAGCGCATTGCTACCCAAGTAGAGGATCAAGTCTGTTCATTACCTATGCATGGATCAAAGTACATAGTCATACAATCTATGTGGTTTCTAGGTTCAAGAGGAAGAGAGGAAAGAATAATGTGAAATCATTCCCTTCTAGCTGAGAACAGAAGGATCCATGGACACACTGAAAAATCACTTTTGGGGTCATCATGGAAATGTCTTGGTGTTAACATATTGAAAGAATAATCTTACATTATTCCCCAGAACTTGTCGACGAACTTGCAAGCAAACCGCTGAACCTCAAAATTCCTTGGTGAAGAATTTACACTATTTCTTTTTTCACAGTAAAAGAAGAGAACAAAGTCAGAGTTTAGTTTGGAAATTCTGTATTAAAACTTCATACTGAAACAATGGAACTCTAAAAATAGGTTATATAAAGCAATCACTTTATGATCAATGCTGGATTTACCTCACTATACCTACTGATACATTTGCAAACATACCTTACAGCCTTTTACTACCAAACCCAGTGAAATAGGATTATGACCTACATTACAGTTATTATTGATTTTTTTCCATCTTCCTATAGATTCAGAAGAAAAAGCTTTTCCCTCAAGGAATTCACTTTGATTTGACATTTTAGCATATTTGTATGATTTATTCTGTGTGCACTGAAAGCCAGAGAATCTTGTATTCTCTCACATAAGAACTTCTGTATTTCCTTAACACGTTGAATAGTATCATACTGCATGGTTGGAGGTATATTTGTTAAAATTAGTTTTTCAGAAAAATGCTTTTTCTTTACTCAGAACTGCTTTTCTACAAATTTCTTCTACTCAAATAGGTAGTTGCAACACATACAAATTTCAAATGTAAACCAGTGGTCAGGGTATCAGTACTATGGTATTAATTCAATTATTACTTTAATTCACTAACTTGTTGAATGATTGTGGACAAAGCAAATAATGTAGTTCTTTTATCTTCAGCTAGACCCTGCCTGGTACACTGACTGCCTCCCCAGGGTTTAATAACCTACAAGTTGAATATGTCTTGATGACTTATCTTTTCTTCTTCCTCCTAGGTGTCTAAAAATACCTCTTCATTAAACATCAAACCTACTGTGTCAACATCTATGAAGAGCAAAAAAGACAGATTTCCCTCAGGGAAAGCTGCTTTCAGATACATTTCCAAAGTTTGTTTGGATTTCTAGAACAAAGCAAAGGAGAAAAAAAATGCAATCTCATTATGAATAACATTTAAAAAAAAAATCCTAATTACTGAGGTAACAGTTTTTAATTACTGTTTTCTTTCTTCCTTCTCTTTCTACTCAGTCTTACAAAACTTTCAAATTTTATTTGTGAAATAAAAATTAAAATCAGCTGCAAAAAAAGGAATGCACAATGAAATTTGATAAAATAAGTGAGGAAAAAGTAATAAAAAAATTGGAAAAGAGAAAAAATAATTGTCTTAAACACATTACAAAAGAAATTGCTGTTGTAAGAGTACATGGACTAAAATGAGACTTATGCATGTAGGATTGGAACTTTATAAAGTTCCCGAATAAATGTCAAAGTTTTCAAACCTTTTCCTTTCCTGCACTCATGAAGAGAATGGTGAACCAAAACAAAAAACAAAAAACAAACAAAAAACCCCCAGATATAATTTAGTTGTTTCAGTAATTTGAAACCAAAAGTAAACATTCTCTTGTTTTGCAGACTATAATGACTTTAATCATTCCCCTGGAATCTAGAAGAAAGAATAATCCATAGGTGATCTCAAAATAAATCTTTTTGTAGGGTCATCTCCACATTTAGTATTGTTAGGATAATTAATGATTGTTATTGTTCTGAGTTTCTTTGAAAGTTAGAAATAAATCTTCAGTATTATTTATTCCATGGATTAGGTGAAGAAGAATGAGCAACTCTTGTTTGCATTCTCTGAAATACAGCAGTGGGTCCTTTCCAGTCTCTTCTCTATTAATATACTAGATAGTATTGTATTATCTACTATAGTAGATAGTACTCCATCATCCTCCAACACTCCTGGACTGGAGGCTGGCTGATGTTGTGCCCATCTATAAGAAGGGTTGCAGGGAGGATCCGGAGAACTACAGGCCTGTCAGTCTGACCTCAGTGCCAGGGAAAGTCATGGAACAGGTGATCTTGAGTGCTATCATACAGCACTTGCAAGAGAACCGGGTGATCAGGCCCAGCCAACATGGGTTTACAAAAGGCAGGTC
>WAAB01019527.1:297243-408838 GCA_013389865.1 Piaya cayana | reverse complement strand
TTAGGGATTCTGTAAGGCTGTGAAGCAGGTGAGAACCCTGGGAGAGCATGTGCTTAGTGCAGCATGTCTGCAACACAGTCGGTTTGCTCCTGCCTTCTACACAAATTACGTGTGGTGACAGCAAGCAAGCTGTCACCAACAGACAGCCTCTGATCATTGTGGGCATAGCCTCCTTCTGTTCCTCTAGGAGGGGCAGGATGATTACCCTTTCACAGGTTGTAAGGTGTTTGTGGAGATGGTTGGTGCATGCTGTACTCTGCTATCCAACTGGCACAAATAGGGATTTGTCTGTCTGCAGTTTTCCTCTATGCTTCTTCCTTTCTCCTTTTAAGAAAAATTGTATGCAGGCAGTTTCTGTGTTTCAGGCAATCGCTCACTTGTATCAGTGCTTCTCGAAGAGGTCGTGATGCCTGGTTATTTATCTGATGTGTGTAATTGAGAATATGTCACTTGGTTTGTGTTCAAATGGAGAGAATAAAATAAGTAATGGTATAATGTGTTAGACAGCTTTTCCTCTTGAAGATATAATGAGGCTGTTCCCTGCTGGATCATTGATTTCTACAAACTCTGTTGTAAAATCTCCTACTGCCACCATCAGGACATCAAAATATAAAACTACTGTCTTTACGCAGAACACAACATCAAAGCCAAATCACTTAGTACATCCAATAAAAGCATGATTAGGTTATAAATCTTTTGGATGTGTACAACAATATGTACTGAATTGGAATTTAAAATAGTATATGCCTCCAGAGAGATAGGAAATTAGGAAAAATTATGAAAAAGTATGACAGCAAATTATGGGTGGGTTTGGGGTTTTTTAAATTAATGCAACACTGTTCTGCTAAATAAAAAAATCTAAATAAAATTACTTGCATTGACTCTCTTCATGAATGTGAATTAAAGGAGTATCTAATAATAACACTGGAAATACATTAAGAATGTTTTTGCCTGTATTTCAGCACAAGTTGTATTGTGTATTGAAGACTGTCTTCTTTCCACGTAGATGCTGAGTGTATTTATGAATTCTGAGTCATTTTTTGTGTATAACCTGAAAACCTGAGTTCTTAAAAAGTTCTTCCACTTTGCAAACACAGTCACAATTTTCTGTGAAAAATTCTATTCAACCATGTGATATCACATATAGCCAGAAAGTACCACATCTACGTGGTATCACTTGGCTATCAACAGGAAGTCTTAGTTGAGCTTGAACTGGGCAGCGTTCCAGTAGATGGAAACTATCTCCTTGTAACATGATTTATATTAGCAAAGTATTCGGTATTCTCTGTATAGTTTTGTGTAGTTCCTTTGTGTCCAATTAAAAAATCACTAATACAACAATAAATAATGAAGACATTTCTAACTACATTGCAATGCAATGCACCAGATTGCTTTTACGACCAAACACGCCAGGATAAAAAAAGTGCTCTACTGCCTCAGCTGCATTAAGTCATTGTTTACTTTTATTCACAGTAATGGCCCATTCCAGGTGAAAATGTTTGGCACGTTTTAGATTAAAATTATAACAGCTTTAAATTATTTTCCTTGAAGGTGGTAAGCTGCCCTCCTTTAGTATTCATAGCTCTCTACTGTACAGTTGCTTAAACTCACTGCTCTGCTGTTTTTGCTGTCACCGAGCACCCCAGAACTCCTGGTGGGTGTGTAGACAAAGCAAACGGATACATATTTTTAAGGTACACTTGCAGAAATTAGTTATTTACAGTCAGCAATTATGTGAGTTTCTAGATCCTTACTGCAATGACATCATATATGATCTAATAAAAGCACCTGTGATTTTAAGCTGTCTTAACCCAAAGATCTGTGTAACCAGGCACTGAAAAATTTCTAGGAAGAATCCTTGCTGTCCTCAATCAAGATGGGTTGGTCTTTGTTAGCAGGCAGTTTTGGGACATATTTATCCTTTACTGGTTGTATGAAAAAGAACTTTCTATAATTCCCAGTAAATAATTTTAAAAGAGAGGCTTGTTAAAGTGGAAAGCAATGGAAGTAGGGGTGCTGGGGGAGTGAGTAGTTGTTTGTTATGGGCATTTGTTGGAACAGTTTTCAGACACAGTAGGGGTTTCTTCACAGCTCAGCTCAGGGAAGCATTTGGTCCTGATGGGATCAGAGTAAAGATCACAGGGAAGTCTGTAGAGAAAGAGGCCATGGGAATGAAAAGAGGTGTGGAGTGAGGGCAAGCAGCCTGCAGTTCTGTGCCGCACAGCCAGCAGTCTGTTGTGGGAAGGATGGGGATTTCCTCTGGCCCACTTCTCTTCAAGTGCTGGGGAAATTCCCTGGATCAGCAAAGAGGCTGAAAGAGGAGGAGAGTACAGGGTACAGGAAGGCTGACAGGTCTGCAGTCAAGGTCTGAGACTGGCAGGGAGTTCACCTGTTCTCAGGGCTGGAAGGTTCCCAGGAGGTGAACTCCCTGTAATTGAATTTTGACTTTGGAAGAGCTTTAGACCAGAGCGTCAAAAGGCATGGCAACAGTTTGCCAGTTGCTGAGGACAGTTGGTTCACATGGGGAATCAAGGGATGATTTCAGCTAGGTAGGAATTACTGCAGACAGTAAGGTCTGACAGGTTGCTGGGAGGAGGGTGCTGCACAGCTGAGTTCTTCTGCTGAAAATTACTCATCCTGGGCACGCATTTATAGACTTTCAGGAAAAATGCTGTTGATTATCTAGGTTTCCATGGAGGTCCAGGCAGGAAGACATGATCCTTCAGGAATAGCTTCTAAACCATTTACCATGCAGTTTTACATAGCGCTAACAGCTCAGATTACATCCAGATGGGAAAATAGTGCGGCTGTCTCATTCCCTCAGCCAGCTCTCCCCACCGTGGAAACAGCCTGGCCATGCTCCACTAGCTGGAATGGACGACTGGCTTAATTGAATTGCCGTACTGCCACTTGCACTTGAAACAGCCACAATCTGTTAAGTATTATAACTATAAGAAGGAAGAGTAGTTTTGAGTGAGGTGGAACTAGGAAAGCCTGGTAGTGTCTCATGTTTGGACTATCTGGCATCTAAGGAGGTGTGAACTCTAACAGATGATTTTCCTCTTGTCAAGAAGAAATAGTTCATAATGGCTCTGCTCCACAATGCCTAAAGAGGACAAAATATCGCAGCCTTCCCTTCAGCAGAGGCACTAGCAGACTTTTTCTACCTGTACAAATTACTTATTGTAATTTAATTTTAAGCATCACTCCTTCAGCTCATAGTAGCTGAGCTAAACATCACTGGTTGTTACCCCTCTATTGTGACTGGTCTCAGACACATGGGAAATTATTTTGCTTTGTAGATTGTCTCCAAGCCAAAGCAACCTGTCTGCCTGCCCCAGCATACTGGCCACCTGCTAACCTTCCAGCAAAGAACCAGAAGAAGGCAAAGTCAGGAGGCAGCTGTATTCCTGACACACCAGAGCAACAGAACCATAAATGGGTGTTTGCAACCCTCTAGGGATGCTTTCTCAGCTCTGGAAGACAAATTGGGATTGTACTGAGGGTAAGACTGCAGAAAGCTGCTGTGCTCTGTGCTGAGAGCAATACAGGGCAATCTGAAATAGAATTTAAGTTGGAACAACCGCTCCTGCTTTGTGCTTCCCAGAACCAGAGGCAAAAATGTCTCCTTCATGTAATAATGCACTGAATATATGAATGGCTCCCTCTGCTCTTTTTCCATATTTCAGCTATGCTTGCAAACTGTGTTACAGTTAGCTACAATGTGTTTTATAGAGTCAAATTCCAATCCTGAATATTTAAATGTCAGACTGGATTGGTGTATCTCATTGTACAGAGATAAGATTCTCTTTGTTTCCTCACAAAGGCATGGGGCAGAGGGGGATTGGGGGGCAGGAAAGCAAAGCAGAATGTGGGAAAGGTGTGGAAAGATGAGGAAAAAGCCACCTGGAAAGGGCAAAGGGAAATGGAGAGCACTCCAGACACAAGCACACTTTGGCTCATGAATTTAACATGTGTGTAATTTTTCTTACAAGAAGTCATGTGAGCAATTTAAACTGGCCCCTAGGCAAGTCTAATCTGAACAAGCTGCTCTGAGACAGGCTACAAATTGCAGGGTTTAATAAAAACGGTAGGCCAGAGTCAGCAAAGCAGAGGATAACATAGGAGGAAGAAAGGACTAGGATAATATCAGAACATAAAATGAAGTCTCCATGAGCAAATCTTGATAATACATTAGACTGAGTTAGAAAAGACTGAAAAGGAAACATTGCATCAAAATTCTGCACAGCTGGAGGTGTAAATTGTATAAGATAGCCTGATATTTACTTCATATCCATGAAGAGTGACACAGTTCTTTTGGCTCCTGTGCAGCACTGTGCTATCTATGTCGTGCATTGTGTCCCTACCATTAGGTGTCACCACTCCACAGCAGTAGATTTCTGAGGACGTGAGGCTAAAAAGTCTGGTCCATATTGCAAGTGCACTATTTCTTTCTTAAGGGCTCCCAGGCTACTCCTGCAAGAGGATCTTCCTGAGTAACAAGCTAAGCTACTGCAGTGAACAAGACAGAGTGGTACTGGATGAGACTGGGCAGATACCAAAAGCCCCTGCGGTTTCTGGAATGGTTTGGGTTTAGGTTCCTAATATTTGCTGCTGCCCACAATGGGCAATCAGCCTGCATGTGGTGCAAATTGGGTTCACATCATCTGAGCTTGTCCAACAGACCACTAGTCTAGCTATGGATTCACAAGACCCAAAATGAGTGGGATAAAAAAGGGCTAGTTTCGTTTCATGGAGAAAAATCAGCTTGAATTGTGTTCTCTCTTCTCTGTCGCATGTACCATAATGCTCTACAGACCATACTACAGGGAGTTAAATACTGTTAATACAAAACTACCGTCAGGAAAAGCAAATGTCATCTCTTGACAAAACAGATTTTGGAAATTACAGCAATATTTGTTAACTATTGTGGGGAGCACCGATAATCCCCACTGATGTTCTCATGGAGCTAAATAACTCTTTATGCGGAAGTTCTCATCATAAACTGGGAACAATGTCCAAAGTGTCTAG
Source organism: Piaya cayana (assembly GCA_013389865.1). Taxonomy (NCBI): domain Eukaryota; kingdom Metazoa; phylum Chordata; class Aves; order Cuculiformes; family Coccyzidae; genus Piaya; species Piaya cayana. The sequence continues at coordinate 403,807 of WAAB01019527.1, read as the reverse complement.
ATTGGCTGGATTAAGTCTGTGCAAGTTTGGCTTCCTAACAAAATCTCAAGCAAACCCTGTAAGGCTTCAGCTCCTGGCACCACTGCCTAACTCTACTCCCTGAGGGCTGGGAGATCTCCAGCCCCCTGAGCACAGTGCCTGGGTCAGGGGGATGAATTTTCAGACTGCAACTGGCAATGTCTCTCCAATTAATTAAATTCCTCCAAAAATCAAGAATTCTTTGGAATTCAAGGTAAAAATTTTCTGCTGTAACTGATATTTAATTAACAACATAAACAAGCATCTGAAGGACAGAATGTGAGTCATGACGTGGAATTAAAAATATTTGTAATCTTTTCTGATGAGCAAGTGTTCTGTCACACTAACTGCTCCCAATGAATTCCTTTTGCCCTGAAACTGTGTAGACTTGTTTCTGTGATGTGGCAACCTCTTCTATACTCTTGGGAAAGCAACACCAACCTAATGAGGTATGCAGGCCCCGTGGTAATAGTCATCTTCTCTTCCTATGTTCCACCCTCCTCCCATCAAAGGAGGAAGCTAGAGTGATTTCTATCCTTTCAATGTTCTCTTGCTTCTTTGATTAATTGCATCCAAAGAGCCTGAAGAGGCCTCAAGATGCTAGGTTCTGCATGTAGTCCATATGTCTTCACCACAAAGCTTTGCCGTTTAAGTCACAAGATAGACAAAGGGGAAACTACTCTCATTTAGCAAAAATTTCAAAATAAGCCACTCAAGCAGCCTGTGGCAGAGCCTGGACAAGCACAAGGTTCTCCCAGTTGGTGTCTGTGACAAGACCCATGTGGGGCACCCCTTGGTCCTTCCAGCCAGACACTACAGAAGTACCTCTTCTATCCCCTGCCAGGGATAAAACCAATATATCTAATTAAGAACACAATCAATTAAGAGCCTCCAGAAGCAAGCCAAGCCAAGGGTCCACCTCAAGCAGTATCTTCTTGCTGTTTCAGGAGAACAGCATAAGAAAGATGAAGTATGGAGTGATTTTATCCCTGGTATAATCTCCCAGGTTATAGAAATCTACACTTTATAGAATTTGGGAGTTGGAAGCTGCATCCACTCTGTAATGTTTTAAAGGCTGTTAGATCCAGGCTTCGTGACTATTTGACTCTTTTCAACCTTTTTATACTCCCAATGTCCATGACATCTTATGACAATGAATTTCATAGTTTATGTGGCTGCATTTAATTCACTAAACTGCATGAAAAAAGTGCATTCTTTAGCTTGCCTGCCTGCCAAAAATTTCATGGGGTGCCTCCTAGTTCTCCTTTTATGAGGAACAATAAATAACCATTCCCAGTTCATCTTCTCCAGACCACTTGTGATTTTATAGACATCCATATTAAAAATGTTTTAAAATACATTCCCTGAGCTTTTATCAATGTCTTCACATAAACATACAACCTGTTTCTCATTACTTGGGTTGAAGCTTGCTATGGCTGTCACCCAGCTACATATTTTCACAACAAAAGTAAATATGTCCAGCCAAGTGCTTTGCATTGTTTTGTGTATTTGTCTGGCAATATTGCTTCTTCCTTTTTAGGGTTTGGTAGGAAGTATTTATTTAAAAAGAAGACTGGATAAATACTTATGGCCTTATTGGGCCGTCTCAGGCACACAGAGCAAAGTCTGGACAGGGGCATCCTTCTGTACATTAACAGTATAAGGCAGGCAAGCACTGCATGTTCTGTGAGCTGGAATAACAACTGAAAGATATCAATTGCCATTGGGTGCAAGTCCCAGAAGGGTAATTTAACTTCCTGTGCCTCTTTGTTTGGGGATTTGCCCCATGGTTTGAGGTTTGCTGACAGCTGGGAATAGGCGTGGGGTACAATTACACGTTAAACGGCAAACTGAAGTCAAAACTCAGTGTAGCTGCTGATTTCTAATAAGTGTTGGGAGCAAGGCTGTGCAGTCTTAAAGGCCATATGCAAGATTCTCTTTTGATAAGACATTTCCTGTTGCTCCAGGGGAAATGGGAGCTGCCCTGAATATCTGCGCCTGCATGTTTGTTCATTTTTTTTAGATGTTTGACAGACTTTTAGCCTGCACATAGCTTGGCATAAAACTTACCCTGCCAGGAGGTGCTGGCAAGATAATGAGAGGAATCAGCCAGAAAAGAAGAAAATGAGAAAAAATAAGAAAGAATAAAACACCAATGAAAAGAGAGATCTATTGACTCTCAGTAGAAATATTCATGTTTATATGCTGGAAGTGGAGTGACATTGAGAAGGCTTTGAGCTATGCTTCATAAAAGCAGGTGAAGATGAATGCTAGGGAGGCTTTAAGGGATTATAACAGGCATCAGACCACTTGTGGTCTGTCTGCACCGCTTCTGAGACCCACCTCGGTGGACATGTCCAGTGCTCAGTGGGGCTGTGGGCTCATTGTTGGGTGGCTGGGGAACGCCCCACTTCAGTGCTCCCTCCCAACCCAACCTGGCTAAGAGAGAGCAGGAAGGTGGAAAGCACCAGTCTGTGGGGCTAGGACAGGTGCCAAGTTCCTCCTAAAAGCCCAAATTCTTAATTGCTGACTGTTTGCTCTCCTGATTTACAGAGGGCAGGGGTGAAGGAAGGTTTCACCAGTGGTCCTGACGCAGTCCCCTCAGCCACCTTGCAGTGCCTAAAATCAGATCCCGGACAGCCAGATGAGCTGCCTGGGACTTCAGCCAGGAACCTGCAGAAGTCAGACACTTATTAAATAAATGGTTTTGAGCATGTCTTCTGGAGAAGTCTTAAACTTATTATTGACTCCTTAGTGAGACCATTTGACCCAAAATGATGCTAAGGAGAGCCATCCATGCTATTTTTTTCAGTCCAGTCTATGCGGTGTCTGCCCAGGCACCCTGGTGAGTGCCCAGGGTGAGAGGACACCACTCTTCTGAGGACTCCTACCAGTAATAAGCAGTATCTCTTAATACAACTGTGGACCTGCCTGTACATGAATGCTGCTCTTGTTCAACCAGAGTTTTCAGCTCTCATCTCCTGGGCTTTCTTGAATCTTTTTCTCTACTGAAGGTAGTCCCAAACAACTGCAAAGATCTTCCTCCTGGTCATGTACTGAGTACAATCAAAAATCATTTCAGTCAGTGCTTGGCCATTTGAACCCAACCAGTCTCAGGTGATAAGGATGGGGATGCATCCTATCTATATCAGCAAGGAAGCTGAAAGGGAGAGAACAAAAATTCTGCAGTTCATGGCCTGGAACTGCTCAGCACAAACCTGCACAAAAGCCCTTCCTTCCGTGTGCATGGTGTTTCCCAGGAAGGTCCTGTTTCACAGTTTTGGAGGTATTCCTGCACACACAGGGCAGGGCTACAGGCATCCTGGTGTAGCAACATCACTGAACTGAGGTTACGCATGGTGGGCAAAGAGCAGATCACTCTGTGTTCTGAGAGCACCACAGACATGGAAGCCTGGGTGGATGGAGCACTCCATAGCTTTTTAGTGAAGACAGTGCTACCTGAATAGCAGACTGAATGACTTTGCGTGTAATGTTGAAAGTCATGCACTGAGTTGGGGGAGAGGCAGGAAGGTTCTTCTGCCTTATGAAATAGCCATGCCAAGAAGAACTATGGGAGATGTATTAAAGTGTGTTGTGAAAAGCTGACCATGCTTGTGGTAATCGTCTCCAGTCATTCTCAGGCTTGGGGCATCCCCATTACTGACAAAGGGGGAAGTCCACTAGTACATCTGTTTAGGGAATCTTCCCTTTATGGCAAGAACACTGTGTAGACTTTTTTGGGTATTCTTGTAAAGGAGCTGAGATCTCTGGGGCAAAGGAATAGCAAGCAGACATGACTAATGAAGAGCATTGTAGGGAGCAGCTCATCACTGCAGAATAAAGAGTGGGACTTGTTAACCACTAGCCTAAACGAGGTTAAGTGAAAGTACACCTGGGCCTGAGGAGGACAACAAACTGTGAATAAGCAGTTGTTGTTCCCAAAGTCACAGCACTTCACCAAGAAGTGACAAAGACTCATGGTATCATCCAGTGATTCTGGAGAAAGCACTGCTCTTTGGCTCTTTTGGTAATTCTTTTGCTACTTTCCTTTTTTTTTCCCCTCCTCTATGATAAAGTATTGTTTGACTGAAACTCTTTTATTTCCTATTGTGAAAAAGTAGATTTTGTTAGGTACTGGCACAGACTAACTCCATTTTCCCAGCTATATGCTGCTGCTGCCAGGTGAAGCCTAGTAGAAGGGCCACAGTGGCAAATTCAAATTTAAAACTATCAGATTCTTCTGTGCCAGACATGAAGTCTTTGACATTTGGAGGGACTGGCAATACCCCATGAGCAAGTGTACTAATATAAACATTGCTGTCATGCCAAGTCTTCAGATCACACTCCAAATCTACACTTAAGAGGCGACAGAAATGTAAAATGACATGTTTGTGAAAATTTCCATTGGTCGGTGCTCCATTAACAGCAGAATGTTGCAGATGATGTGAATGTAGTAAACCAGGAAGAAGGAATAAGCAAGCCGTCTGCAGTCTGAAAAACTATACAGACAGATACCGTCATACTGACTGAAGAGGAACACATGCAAGCGAGCATCCTTCATCAGCCTGGGGTTGTTTAGCCTGAAGAAGAGGAGGCTGAGAGGAGACCTCATTGCTCTCTACAACTACCTGAAAGGAGGTTGTGGAGAGGAGGGAGCTGGCCTCTTCTCCCAAGTGACAGGGGACAGGACAAGAGGGAATGGCCTCAAGTTCCGCCAGGGGAGATTTAGGCTAGAGATTAGGAGGAAGTTTTTCACAGAAGGGGTCATTGGGCATTGGAACAGGCTGCCCAGGGAGGTGGTTGATTCACCTTCCCTGGAGGGTTTAAGGCACGAGTAGACAAGGTGCTGAGGGACATGTTTTAGTGTTTGATAGGAATGGTTGGACTCGATGATCTGATGGGTCTCTTCCAACCTCGTGATTCTATGATTCTATGATTCTGTCTCTTGATGAAAGTCAGTACCTGATCTAGGCGCAATTCAACAGCACTCCTACTCCTAAAACAATGCTCCAAGTTAATCCAGAGGTCAGTTTGTATTGTCCACCAGGGAAAAGGCCACTTAAAGCTGAGCCCTATGAAAACAAACATGAAACCTCATCTTGGAAACCTTTAGATATTAAGCAAGAAAGACAAAGAACTTTTTTGTGATCAGGGAGTTCATTCTGCAAGAAGATGAGCATCTGCATCCTATTCCAGCCAAGTGCTTATGTACATGCTTTGGGTGAAACAGATATTCATCCCTTTTGTTTAAATGCTGATTCTTGGATGCTTCAAATTTAGAATGAGCTGGTTTGTTTGGTACCTTATGGAAGATAAAGGACTCAATCAGCCAGAAGCAGATGGTTTTTAAATTTATAATTGAGAAGATGATGAAGCTAATAATAGCTATAGATAAACAGAAGACATAGATGATTTCTTCATATGCTGCAATTCTGTGTGTATAATAAGTTTTGCGTGCACTAGGATTCTCAGATGGAGAAGGATGCTACAAACCACTACTGGTAAATGTGAATGACATGACCTGAAAGAGGAAGTGTTGCCATCCAGGAAATTTCAAAAACTTTTTCCAAGAACATATATGAGAAAAAAATCAAAATGCTGAGCAGGCTAAGTGGTGTAATTAGCATCAAATTAACAGAAGAGTTAACCATGCATCATCTGGATTTTTGTTTTTAAGGCAGGAATTCTCCTTTCCTGAGCCTGTCATGGTGACATCCTGAGGTTGATAGATCTCTAGAAAAGAAAACATGCTGCACACCTTGAAGTGGTAGAAGTGAATTGTGTTATAGCTGTGTAGAAACACAAATACAGGAAGTTAGAGTGGCAATTTTAAAGTTAGTTACTTAATAGAGTATCTCAAAGTTGTAGGTTAACATTTTCAAAAGTGTATTGTGATTTTGGGGTGCTTTAATTTTTAAATAGTACGAGTGACTCGGAACATCAGGTCACCATGGTACCTTAAACATAGCACCTAGATGCTGAGGCTAATCATTCTGGTGGTGTAAGCTGTGTGCATGTCTAACAACATGGAAGTTTTAAAAAAAGACCACTGCCTATGCAATAGCACTTCAAAAATCAGAAGAAAGTAGGAACTGAAAAAAATTACACAATGTATTCCCTCTAAATGAAAAGAAGGGTGATAGAAATTACATTTAACAAGCCATCTGACATGTAGAAATACCACTGTATGAAATAGTTGTTGTTTTCTGCAAAGAAGACACGACTGTGTAACTGTCTTCCTCAGAAAAAGCCCACAAAAATAGGGTAGATTCTCTAAAACTGCTCAAAAATAAATGCAGGATAAACTATTAATAAGATATTGCTTGAAAATATTTTACATCCTATCTGTCCCAGGAAAATGGATCCACTACTAGTCCTTCCCATACAAAACTGAGTAGTTCCTTTAAATCATAATGATTGAGTAGTTAAGTGCTTAGTATGTTAAGAGCTACTGTAGAAAAAGTGTATATCTAATTTACCCTTATTACAAAGTAACATGGAATGGCGCCAGGCTAGTCTGGAGGAGTCATAAAACCACAGCATTGGGATCAGATGCCTGACAGTAGCCAGGTCAATTGGCAGATAGGTCAATGTCACATCTGGCTTGTATTAATGTTGCTCCACTGACTCACGTGGGGCTGGAGCAATGTGCGGGACCTGACTACCCAGAGCTGTGTAAAGAGATTGGAAACTTTCAATTAAAAGACTCCACCACCAGCTCCTCGGTGGCAGGCTGAGACCTCGTGCCCTGCTCCACAGTGGTTGGTGTGCCAGGGAGCTGCAGGAATGGGCTGCTGGGGCAGGCAGGGCTGTGCTTCCATAGACAAGGGCACAACCTCGCAGCACCCACACAAAGCCAGGAGGGCAGGGACAGTGGCAATGACCATGCAGCTCTTTCCTCAGGAGCTGATCCGAGACTGGCATCATCACAGAGTTGGTGGGAGGCACCAGCATCCAGACACCTCGGTGCCAGGGCAAGATTGAAGAACTCATTGGGGTCCTCAGGGTGACATTAAGTAGATACTAATGATGAGTTCTTCTTGAATGAAGATTAAATTTTTCCAGGATGCTCTTTTTTATTTATATGATCAGCTGGTTCAACACATGTAGGAAGGAGAAGCCTGTGGCAGCTACAGGTCCAAATTGTTTTAGCACCTTCTGAGGGTAATCACATTCTCCTCTCCTCTCACCAGCCAAAAGGTTTAGTTTCTGTAGAAAAACCAAGGTTGAGTAGAGGGCTTGCGTCATTGTAAATGGCCAGTTCATAGACTCATAGGATCACTAGGTTGGAAAAGACCTTTTGGATCATCGAGTCCAACCCTTCCTATCTGCCCCTAAACTATGTCCCGTAGCACCTCATCTACTCATCTTTTAAATACCTCCAGGGAAGGTGAGTCAACCACCTCCCTGTGCAGCTTGTTCCAGTACCCAATGACCCTTTCTGTGAAAAATTTCTTTCTGATATCTAGTCTGAACCTGCCCTGGCACAACTTGAGGCCATTGCCTCATCATGCTTATGTTGGATGTCCTGGCCTGCAAGAGCAATTTGCCATTGTCCGTTCCTCCTAATAGCCTTTGCCGAGCACTTATAGAGACATTTACTCTGTTCTACCTTATCTTCCTGTTTATTGATTAGTTTCCTTCTACATAAGAATACAATTAGCATGTTTACTAGCTAATTCTTTACATGTCCTCATTGGGACTGACTATAACAATTGCCAAGAACTCATGTTTAGCTAGACTTAAAATGTGAATTTACTGCTATAGTTATTACATGTAGAAAGAGGGTCTTTTCTTTTCCTTGCTCTTAGAGTAATCAACAGCATAAAACTTCTGAGACTCTCAGCGTTCATAAGTTTGTGTTTCCTCACTGTTAATGACATACAGCAGATTCCAACGTAAGCAAGTAATTTTTTGTGTTCCAGATATGACCTTGACAACAGTCAATTAAAACATTTGGCAGAGTTAACTATAAATAAAATGCACATAGTTAAACACACATATGGTTACAACACACAGAGAACAGCACACACACGAGTCACACAGTACCCGGAGCCTGAACATGCTGAAACAAGATGCTTTAACCAAATGCTGTTAACATGCTCAGCCTGAATCTCCTGCCCAGACCTACCCTCAGCACTGTTTCGATACCTTGCTGTGTGATCAGTAAGGCTGCAAGCAGTAGTTTACATTCCAGCCTGCTCTTGTCTTGCTGGATTGGCCGCAGCTTTCTTTCCCAGCTGACACTAGCTCTCCCTGAGCTTTTGATAAGCTGAGGATAATAAAACACGCATGTGAAGGCAAGCAGAATGGTATGACTCAAAACATCAAGAAAGATACGTTTGAAAGCATGGATAATTCAATAGGCATTTGAAGAAGAAATCAGGATAAGATCTCTACTAGCAACGTATTTGCTCCTCCAGATTTCATTAGCGCCAGTCCTTCTCCAGACTTTCCTTCTCCATACACTGCAGGAGGCTTCTAGCTGAGGCTCCCTTGCCCTGTGCCTCCTGTGGACTTTCCCCACGGGGGAGCCAGTCCAGACTGTACTAGAATTCTCATGGTGGTCCAAGGCAGTGCAGGGAGCTGGGGTTCAGCTTGCCAGCATTGCTACAGACGTTCAACACCATGAATATGTGTGGGAAGGATTCAGTACTGCAGGAAAAGGGAAAGAGCTTGAGCTGACCTTAGGTAAGAACAAAGCACCCCACACATGGAGAAAGTCTGACCTTGTAAAACCCTGTTTAGCACCCTGAGCTACTGCTCCTCGTCCTTTTACCTTTGCCCATAGACAAATGAGAATGAGTTCCCGAGACTCTAGAAGCTGCATAACCATAGAAAAACTTTGCCTCTTGGGTAGTTTGCGTGTGCACTGTGAAAGCTTAATCTGAAAACGGGAACTCCGACTAAGCAGGTACAGAGTTGCTTGCAAGACTCTTTTTATGCCTGCAAAGCACTGTCAGCATATTTCTGTTTTGAATTAATTGCTTTTCTAATCCCTTATTGTTTTATGACAGCTGAAGTTGCCTGACTGAATGCCAACACATATGAACTACTAAATGCTTACTACATCTTATTTTGTGACCCCTCCTCTGTTTTGAAATAAACTGCTTACTAAACAAAATCAATTTCCTTGTGTTTCTGATGACATTTATTATGTGGATTTTGAGAAAGGGAAGTGGGCATGGGAGGAAGTTCAGAAATTGTAAAAGGAACAATGTTAGGGTTAGGTTTTCTTCTTTCTATAACACATGCAGCGATCGACATACTGAAATCCCCCCCCTCTTCTTCATGTGCTTCTCACATTCCCTTCTCAAGGTCATGTCCAAATGGGACAGTTGGGGCACTGGGATGCCCCCAGAAGGCCAATGGGCTTTGCCACCAGATGGTGACCCCACAAAAAGCATCTCTTGGTCTTGCGCTGTACCTCAAGCCTCACATCTCTCCTGTTCTGCAGTTCCTGGTGCACGGCTCCCACAGTCGCATACATACAGGCTCCAGACATGCTGGTTTGATAACTGATTTCTAAGGGTGGCAAAGTTCAGGATCTGCGTTTGGCATTCCATGTCCATGGCTTCTGGCAATGTTGTGTCAAGAGTAATCAGCCTTTGTCACCAAACTGCTGTGAAATTGGATCTTAGCTTTACTAAATGGACATGATTTTTCTTGTGTATGTCCTCACTTGAGTGCTTGCTGCTGTGTTTGTGTAGTTGATGCAAGGTCACTCATGGCACAGAATCATTTGCTTTCAATGCCTGGGTCAGGGCATCAAATTCATCTTAACAAAACTGTCTCAGTGCACAAAGCTGGGGCCAGAGCAGGGCCCTCCAGGCTTGCTGCACTGAACACCAGAGACACAGAGCCCACATCCCTCACGGACTGCTGCCTTGGCCTCCTGTCTCAGGTCCTAACTCCTTAACCCTTTTACATGGGATTGGCCACAGTGCTCTTTCCTGACATGGAGAAAGAGAAATGTGGGCGATCACGTTTACTGCTCAGCATCTGCTGTCCTCCCACAGAAGGGAGATCTCTTTTAGTATCCTTTTGCTGAAATGAGAATAAACAAATAAATAGATATACAGATAAATAAATAAATAAATAACTTTTGGCAGAAGAATTTTAAAAAAGAGGGGGAGGTGTGGTGCCTAAACCAAAATTAAATAGAATTGTAGAATCATAGAATAGTTTGGGTTGGAAGGGATCTTAAAGAACATCCAGTTCTAACCCCCCTGCCAAGGGCAGGGACACGTCCCACCAGACCAGGCTGCCCAAGGCCCCATCCAACATGGCCTTGAACACCTCCAGGGATGGGGCAGCCACAGCTTCCCTGGACAAGCTGTGCCAGTGCCTCACCACTCTCATAGTGAAGAAATTCCTCCTATGTCTAGTCTAAATCTGCCCCTCTACAGTTTATACCTGCTCCCCCTAGTCCTATCACCACAAGCCTTTGTTAACAGTCCCTCCCCAGCTTTCTTGTAGTCCCTTCAGGTACTGGAAGGTCACTATAAGATCTCCTTGCAGCCTTCTCTTCTCCAGGCTTAGCAAGCCCAACTCTCTCAGCCTGTCCTCATACGGGAGGTGCTCCAGCCTCCATCTGACCTGTCCCTCTTCCCACCCTTTCTGCCTCATAGCTTTTGACAAGGATTTCTTTGTTTAAGAAAAAGGATGAATGTTTTTGAAGCCTCAATTCACTCCCTATTCAGCTATTTGAGCCATCTAAATCACAGAATAATAGAATGGTTTGGGTTGGACCTTAGAGATAATCCAGTTCCAAGCCCTCTGCCATGGGCAAGGACACCTCCCACCAGACCAAGCTGCTCAAAGCCTCATCCAAGCTGGTCTTGGACACCTCCAGGGATGGGGTAGCCACAGCTTCTCTGGACAACTTGTTCCAGTGCCTCACCACCCCCACAGTAAAACATTTCTTCCTAATATCTAATCTAAATCTCCCCTCTTTCAGATGAGAATTTCTACCCCTCGTCCTGTCACTGTGTCCCCTGATAAAGAGCCCCTTCCCGGCTTTCCTGGAGGCTCCCTAATATGAAACATGAAAATACTTCTCCCCCTTCCCTGTGTGAAGCAGCTGGAGCTTGTGAAACCCTGCAGCCTGCAGCAGGTGCACCACCAAACCCCAGCTGCGTTGTCCTCCTTCCCTTCTTGTTTTAAATCTGCAGTTTGCATAGAATCATGGAAGAGTTTGGGCTGGAAGGGACCTTAAAGGGTGTCCAGTTCCATCACCCCTGCGATGATTAGAGACACCTCCGACTGGATCAAACGGGGCTGTTTTCTTTGGCAGCCGCATTTATTGAGCAATTAATTGCTTTTTGTCTCAAGAGAGTGGCTGTATCGGGGAGTAAAAGTTTCGTACCTCCCCGTCGGGGAATCGAACCCCGGTCTCCCGCGTGACAGGCGGGGATACTTACCACTATACTAACGAGGAAATGTACAACTACGAGCTTCTGGACAGCTGCTACATAGTTTCTATTGACCCGCGCCACGCCGGCCCCCTCCTGTTCCTAGCCAATCACGACCTGCCGTGTCCCCGCCTCCTTTCGCAATGTACTATGGGGGCTGTAGTTCTGCGCCCGGGGCCGCTGCGCCGCTCTCGCCGAGGACGAGGACTACAACTCCCAGGGTGCGCCGCGCGGGGCACCTCCCCGGTCCCCCTCGGCTGTGCCCGGCGGGCTGGCGACAGCGCAGCGCAGAGCGGCGGCGGGAGCGATGGCGGCGGCTGTGGACCCGTGCTCCTTCGCCTCGCCCGCCTGCTGCCTGACGCGGCACCTCCATTTGCGCTGCCGCGCCGACTTCGCCGCGCAGACGCTGCGGGGCTCGGCTGCCTTCACCGTGCGCGCCGAGCAGGCGGCGCTGCGCCGCGTGGTAACGGCGGGGGCTGGGGGGGGCTCCCTCTCCGGCATCGCCTTCCCTCAGTGCGCTCCCCCGTCCGTCCCGTCGGACCCGGCCCTGATGTTCCCTTGCCTCCCTCCGTGGCCCCGTACCTCCCTCGGCTCCCTCCGGCTCCCTCCCTCTCGTTCTCCCTCTCCCTCTTTTGCCTCCCTCTTTCTCTCCCTCCTTTGCCTCCCCCCCTCTCTCTCTACCTCCTTTGCCTCCCTCCCTTAGTTAGTTGCAACTAATTTTTTCTTCGGAGAGATGTGTGTTTCATGTTTTGAGTGCTTCATTAATTATTACACTGTTTGATGTGTCTTTGCTTTGTTCCAGGTCTTGGATACAAAGGACGTACAGGTATTTAAAGTGACTGTAAATGGTCAGGAAGCAAAATTTGGTTTTGGAGAAAAGCACAGTTTCAAGGGGACCCCCTTGGAAATCACACTGCCTTTTGAACTAAGAAGGTATACGCTTTTACCTGTTTGTTTAGGTGGTTTCAAAATGCACTGTATAACCTGCTTGTGTGCCTGTAGGTTCATTGTGTAAAGCCTGCGGAGCGACTTGTAAATCAGGTGTTGCATTTATTTGGCGGGTGGTCTTGTAGATGAATGTAGTGTTTGGCTTTCGTTAAACAGCCAAAACTTTGGGACTCTTTGTACCTGTCCCCAAGTCTTATGTCATGCATGAAATGACACACTAACGTAGCGAAATTTTGCACATCACAATATTTATGGTGCTTTCACATCAGTGATGTTCTCTCTGCCTTAGCTGTCTGAATTTTGTCATCTTCAGAATTGCTACAGTATATAGAGTTACAAACCTTGCTTTCCTTTTTATAGAAGAGCTAGTCCTGCATTTCTGTAGAACTGCAAGTTATCACTATGGTTATATAGAAACTGGTTTTCAAATATTAAAAGCTTTAATGTAATGGCTATGCTAAGGCCAAGTCCCTAAAAACTGGAACTTAAGCTGTGGCAGCATGGTAGAGGATGAACTATCCATGGTGTACCTCTTAATTTGCACGAAATAAAAAGTTGTTGCCAAATTTTAGTACATATTTTGGCACTTGGCTTTGTATGTTGTAACTCTGTGGGATCTTGCATGCTGAAGGTGAAATCTGTGGTTTTTATAAGGTTCCCTTGTGTGAATAAAATTCATACTAAGTTGCTTCATATTTTGTTTTCAGAATTAGTTACTACCTCTACAGACTCTTGTCTGGTTTATATTTTTTATTGGGTTTTTTTTCCAGAATTAGTGCGATTTAGAAACACACCTAATGTGAAAGAGAAAGGAATGTCATACAATAGATGTCAATTCTGCAGAAACTATTATGATCTCATATGAAATTGAACAAATGAAGTGCTCAAACAAAGAGGCCACAGCGCAAACATAAACCTGTTTCTTTTGGTTCACTTTCAGCTTTTTTCTTTGTTACTAGATTTCCTTGTAAGGAAGGAAGTTACAAGGAGGGAGTTATGAGTTGTGTTCATAAGAATTTATGATCTTCTGTGAGATATAGTCCACCATGGAAATCTCAATTTAAAAAAAATAGGAAAGGGTGGAAGTCACAGCTTAAAGTGTTTTCACTGTTCAGTAAGGAGTGTGCCTTAGTGTAATGTAAATTATTTTCTCTTTTCTTGCCAAATACGTACTTTGGAATGCTAGTTATAAACCAGATATGTATACCCGGTCAGCTTATCTAGCTGTGAATTCCTCTGATCAGATGGAGTTTGTTCTGATTTATGGTTGGATTGTTAATTCCAGAGAGTTGCATGTAAAACCTGGAATTTTCGGACTGCAGAAGCAAGTGCTTCCGTGTGTTTTTGGTGTCAGTGATGGTTGTGATATGTCTTTAAAAAATAAGAGTATGAATGTGTCAGGTTGTGAGTATTTTTATTGTTAGGAAGTTGGTACCTGACTTGCACAGAACTGTTAGATTTTTACTTTGCACCAGTTCTGAAATCCTGAATAAGATTTGCACATCATCATATTTTTCTTGTTCATCCTACTATTAACAAGGTTTTCCAGTTATTTTTGTTTGCAGAATTTTTTTTTTCTGCTTGAGGATCATACTTACAAAACCTAACATCATCTGAAAAATCTAATTTTTTTCATTCATAGAATAAACTATTCCTATGTTATTAAGGGATGTATGTTCTTATATAGGCTTTATGCATTTTTTGCTTGCTTATTGCAGTGGGTTTTTATACTTTTGTCACAAGTATCTAACATTGTACACATCAGTATATGTACGAGGTCTGACACAAAAATAGAGATTGTGCTTGTAAGTTTTAATTTGATAAATTAAGAAAATCAACTTTAGTCATCTTCAACAGAGCTCTCTTCTGAGCTGAGATGTGGCTGCATATGATGCTGCCAATGTTCAAAGCAATTCTGCAGATCATTTTCTGGAGGGCCATTGAGGACCAATGTTGCTTTTGCTTTTAAATCTTCTGCTGACAAAAATATTGGTTCCTTTGAGCACTGACTCGGTCTTTGGGAAGAGGCAGAAATCACAGAGCCAGGCCTGGTGAATAAGGTGGGTGCTCAAGCGCAGCGACGTGGTTATTAGCCATATTAGCCACTGCTTCACCGAGGAAGCATTGTCATTGCACCCCAGACCCCATTTTCTGACCAAGGGTAAGAAAGTGTCTCTATTTGAACACATGTCCTTGCATACTGGGTGAAGCAATTGAGTTGAGCCTTGTCTCACTGTGACGGGTTATAATATGTTCTGTAACCCTCTTTTTGTCTCCCTACTTTTGGTTCCTGAGCTACAGGCTTAGTCTCGGGTATTTTGTGTCGGACCTCGTATGTAGCTGGTTCAAATGGTTTAAAAAAACTACATGTTCTTGAAGAGAGGAGAGTAAAAGTTTTGATTAGTATAAACAATAATAGAAGTGTCTTGGCACATTAAAACTGAAATTAACCAGTTAATTTTTACTGTTATGATTGAAAGGGAAATGTTATTTTTAATACACTACTTGTTCTTGGTTTAAATGCTTTTGAGACACTGATGCAGACCTATTTTCCATAAGTCTTTGCAGAGAAATATCAGGAGTTACATGAAAATAGTCTGACTATATTCTTTGTTACACAGGGGACAAGAAGCAATTGTTGAAATCTCTTTTGAAAGCTCCCCAAAGTCCTCAGCTCTACAATGGTTTACACCAGAGCAAACTTCTGGAAAGAAACACCCATTTCTCTTCAGCCAGTGTCAGGTTGAGTTGACTAATTTTTTTTTTAACTTGTTATTTACAAACCACTGTAATTCCCCCAGGTATCCAAAGGGTTGGAGAGGAAGGCAAGCAGGGGAAAGTACAGTAACCTGTACCTTCTCATCATGTCTGTCAAATATTGTAGATGAAAACACTCAAGTCAGGATATTGCTGAAGTTTTATATGCTTGCAATTTAATAATTCCAGAATTGCTTTGCCCTCTCTAGTATTCTTGCTGAAGAACATGCAGTCCTTTGCAACCAGTGTATGTATCTGTTGATCTTTGTTACCTGCCATTATTTCATTTAGAAAAGTCTTAACTATGAAAACTGTGAGCTTTGTGATAGGAAGTATTGGCTTGTAGATAACGAATTCTCTGAAGGAGCTGTGTAGATTTCCAATATAATATATTAGTCTGATTTATTTCTAGTCCTCTGTACTAGAAAGGCTGTTACGTTTTAGCCTTTCTTTTTTCTCTCCCCCTTTCCAGGCTACCCACTGCAGAGCCATCTTTCCATGCCAGGACACGCCTGCTGTGAAACTAACATACTATGCAGAGGTAGATGAACCTAAGTCATGTGTGTCTAAATAAAGACAGCTGCTACAATGGATGAAATGGGTTTTTTTTGTAGCTTCCTGCATGTGGCCTAAAATCAAATAAGACAATGTTGACTTTCAGCTTAATTTAAGAGCCAAAACCTGCCTGTCTTCTTTTTTTTTAATTTACATGCATCTTTTTTTTTCCCTTTTGCAAATAAAGTGGTGTAGTAGGAAAGGAATAGCAAGTAGTAGCAAAGAATGGTGTAAAGTAAAAATTCTTGAAATAACTCTTATATATGCCTTAAGTAGTGTATCCTGGTACATAGTTGGGGGATCTTTGCTTTTTTTTCATAAATAGTCCAATTGTTTTAAAGACGCAAAAATGAGCGATGCAATGTGACTTTACAATTCAGTATTCTGACAGAAGTTCCAAAGGTAGTTCTGGTTAATTAAATGTTGCCAGCCTTTAAGTCAATATTTTCTATCCATCTTACTTTCTGCTTGACGGAAAGAACGTAACAACAGAGCAAATCCAGGATATTCTTTGCTGTCACTGCTTCGTGTATTGTATAATCCCGTATGCCTATGGATTTCTTCATCATTGGGTAACCTTTCAGGTGTCTGTTCCTAAAGAGTTGGTGGCCCTTATGAGTGCCAATCGTGAAGGAGAGATGCCTGACCCAGAGGACAGCAGTCGGAAGATTTACCATTTCAGTCAGAACGTAAGTGTTCCAGGCTAGTAACCAGATGCATAAGACCTGATCCTAATTCATGCAGTTCACAATCACTTCAGATATGAGTTTGATGTCACTGATAAATCATGAGACTTGCAATGAGTCTTTGCCACCATAGAAATATGAGTTATTATGAATCTACATCTCTGAAAAATCAGCCAGTTGGTGCTGGTAATGTGTGCTGGTTGGTTTTGCTTCCCCTGAAAAGCCAAATTCAAGTTTTGAACATGCTTAGTATGCTCAGAGCTTGTACTGTCAAAACCCTTTGTCTGCACTGATTTGTGGGAAATAGTGTGTGGACTGGAATAACGTGAGAATGAGTTTTGAAAAGAAGATCTTGCGAATTTTAAGCTTACAANATTGTTTTGATAAGCTAGTCTGGGCTGCTAAGGGGCTGAGTGCAAGGAGGGATGGAATTATATGACTAGGGGAGAGAGGAGGGGAACCTAGTCTGAACTGCAGCAGCTGTTGGGTTGATTTGGCTGCTGTGTGAGAACTGAGAGAATAAATTAACACTTTATCTGTGAGCTCCTTGATATACAGTGTGCTGCCTTCTCTGTTGGGCCAAAGCATTTGCTACTCTTAGTCTAGTGCATGAGGTTTTTATGTTGTACTTTAAGCAAAGTTGCGTGTTATCTTGAAATACGCTGTTGATAAATTTGGTCACCCTGTACAAGGAACGACATTGAGTTTAATTGAAATTAAACTACACTTATTAATATAGAAAAGCATTGGATGAATTTGTGAGAAAAGGCATCATGTTTCATTAAGCAAGAAAAGTCAAATGCGTGAAACTCAAAATACATAAATGAAACAAGACATGCATTAAAAAAGACATACACATCATCCAGCATACGAGACCATGAGACTGATTTGTTAGAAAAGATGTTTTTGATTTAATGCACTTCTCTTTCATCTGACTCTTGGCTATGTAACTGTGAAGACTGTACCTAAAACTATTCTTTCTTGCTTTTGCATGGCGAGGCTGATAAGAAGTTTAGTGAAGAGCAGCCTAGGCAAAAATGAATTTATAACTCAACAACCACTGAGATTTGAATTACTTTCAAAATTTCAGTTTAGCATATTTAGCATTAAAATGTAGGGCTATACTGACAATCTTTTAATAATCTATAACACAAGTCAATGGATGTAAATATTTTTAAGAATGCATTCTGTGGGTTAATATGTAAAATTAAAACTTGTGACCATGTGGGTACTTTAATAAATGATATTTAAATGGCTTGGGGATAATAAATGATGGAATCAAATTTTCTGAAATGTTATTACCAAGTAATTATTTAAAGATTTAACTTACTTAACGTTGTTTAGTCAGATAAAATGGAACTTTTGCAGGGATGGCTGTGTTGTCTTTGTTTTCAGAGCACTGGGAGAAAGTGTTTTGCTATAAACACTGTAGTTTTGCTTTTTTGAGTTAAAATAACAAATACTGGGACTTTATTTTCATTCCAAACATGGAAATCAAATATATATGTTTTGATTAAACTTTTGTATCCATAAATATTCTTGTTTACTTGAATTCATCAAAGCCCTTCCTGTGTCTTTTTGCGATACAACTGCCCTTTATTTAAGCAGTCTCTCTGCTTTCTATAAAATGCTGTAATGTCTATGGAGAACTGACTTTCTTTTGAACAGCAACCAAACCAGTGACATTTCTGTAGCTCTTATATATGCAGTTTGTTTTCAAACACAGATGATACTTGCAATTTTTTTTGCCATTTCCTAAAGATTCTGTGAAACAAGTACTTCTTATAGATAAAGGAATACCACTTGGGGAGAAAAAACAATGCCTTTATGATAGCTTTGGGCAGGAAACTATGGAGGAAATGTGCACACTTCTTTACTAAGTACCTCTGATTTTCTTTGAATCGGTGCTGTTTGTAGCTCACATAACAAATAAGGTGGTTTTTTTTCTCATGTTCTCCATTAGGTTCCGATACCTTGCTATTTGATTGCTTTGGTGGTTGGAGCTTTAGAAAGCAGGTGAGTGAACCTGTAAAAAAATATAAATATTAGTAATTGTAAGAGCGATCATCAGAATTTTCTGTTGTGTTTCTTGGTCTTCTAGTTTTAAAAGGTCTTGGGGGTTCAGTGAACCTGTTTATTTGAATCGAACTGCAGGTATCGTGATTCACTCTTGCATAATTTTTTCTATGGAATATACTTAGCCATAAGTTAAAGAAACACCCTGAAGAGTTTGAATCTTTTTCCTCTGGTAGCGGATGAGCCTTCCATACAAAAGGCGTAAAATGATAGTTTCAGCCTTGTTGCTCATCTGCACGAAGATGTGTTAATCTAGCCCATAATAGTGCTTTTACATTAGAGCTTTACAGCATTCTGCAGTCTGTAAATGTGTTTCCTATTAATTTGTCCTGAGCAGTGTATGTTTCTGGTTTGTTTTGTTTTCAAAAGCTTTCCTCTGTGCGTGGAAGACTAATGAGTTTCTTCGGCAGCATGGATTTACTTATGAGCACAGTTAAAGATATGCTCTTTGAATTAGTTTCCCGTAGAATTATTTGCAGTTCATAGTGTCTTAGTGGTGTTTTTACTTTTGACAGAAAAATTGGCCCAAGGTCACTGGTGTGGTCTGAAAAGGAGCTGGTGGATAAATCAGCCTATGAATTTGCTGAGGTGGGTAATTAACAAAAAATGTTTTGTAAACTAGCTGTTTCACTTAGTATTGGAAAGGGATCATAGTTTAGTGTTTTGTTCATCTGTGGCTCTCCTTTCTCTACATTCTACCCTAAGAATGATACTGTTCTATCACAACACAAAACTGTTACTGAAAGTAAATATTGACAGAGTCTTGTACTCGTTTTGGATCTGGGACATGCCAGGGTGAAAGAGAATGAAGGGTGGGATCTGTAGCTTGTTACTTGTTCGGTGTTTGTAGTCAGAAGTCATGTAAGAAACTAATGTAAATTCTTGTTTCAGACTGAAGCTATGCTGAAAACAGCAGAAGATTTAGCTGGACCCTACGTATGGGGACAGTATGATTTATTAGTCTTACCGCCTTCTTTTCCTTATGGTGGTATGGAGAATCCTTGTCTTACTTTTGTAACCCCAACGCTATTGGTAAGTGTAAGACTGCTAAAAGTCAGCTTTTCCTTTGGACTTTCTTACCCATCAAGTGATGGATATTAATCCACAAACTGGATTAATCTTGTCCCTAGAAAGAGCTGTAAATTTTCCTGCCTCCTTTGGCGTTGGGGATCATACATGAAACTGTATTATGTAGTATATTTTGAGGTTTACTCGAACTGACGCTGCCTTGTCTTTTTTTTCCTTCCCCAGGCAGGTGATCGATCTCTATCAAATGTAAGTGCAAAATAGGTTCATTTATTCAGGTAGAACACAATTTAAAGTTGTATCTTATCTTCCTTGGTACTAGATGCCTGAAAACTTGGTGTTCTCTTGCTCCATCACCAACCTCATGGGATGAGGAGGGAAACTGAGTAAAATCAAAGACTCGTGGGCTAAGATAAAGATAGTTTAATAGGACAACAAAGAAAGAGAGAATGATGACGATGATGGTAATAATAGAATATACAAAAAAAGTAATGCACAGTGAATTAATTGCTCACTGCATGATGACTGATAGCCAGCCTGTCCCTGAGCAGGGAACCCTGGCCAGCTTCTCATTTATATATTGGGTCTGACATTATATGGTATTAAATAGCTCTTAATAATTGGGTCAGCTGCCTGGCTATGCTCTGTCCCGGCTTCTTGTACACCCACTTTACTAGAAGAGCATCAGAAACCAAAAAAATCCTTGATTTCTCAGCATCAGCTGAAACCATCCGTGTATTGTCAACATTCTTGTCATGCTCACTTGAAAACACAGTTACCACTGAGAAGAAAATTAAGTGTCACAGCCGAAACCAAGATACTCAAAAAGTCCTACAAAATGAGGTTTAGTTCTAAGTAAACCCTAGAAAATTGGACACACGTCTGTTTTGTATAATAAAAAGATGGAAATAACATGGGTGCCTGTATGTATAGGGGGCTGAATGAAGTTAGCTTCTCAGTAACTCTTTTCCTATTCTCTGTATAGGTATGTTTGAAAATCAGAACTAAATTGATCCAATTAAAATTGTTTGTAGGGAATTTCTTCCTTTATGCATCTGTCTGTGCACTAGAACTCACATTGTGTACAATTTTCTTTTAAAGTGGAAATCATGAATACAATTTGAGTAAATTCTGGTTTTATTTGTGAAGTTGAGTACTCTGGATGCTGTTTTATCTCATACGTCTTTCTATTAGACTGATATACTGCTAAAAGAACATTATTATTGTCTTATCCCAATAATACTGAAATATTTGGCATGGATTCTTTTTAACGTATCATGCGTCACTGTCCACCTAGGGATGACTCTCTTCTTCCTGTTTGGAATTGTAGAACATGTCAGGACTGCGGAAGTTGCTTAGGTGGGAGAGCAGTACTAGTCTATCTCTTGACATGAATCCAGTATTGTGAAATGTGGTTTCATAAAAAAATACCTGCACCGTGCTAGTAGAGGAATTATTTTTGTTGATCAGCGTGGATCTGTGGTCAAAATTATTTCTGGAATTTTGGTAGAATGGTGTTAGTTCTCTAAATAAAATTTATATGGATAATTTTATAGAACTGTGAATACTAACTGGCTTTAGGAATGTAGTAAATGAGATCCCATTAGGATTTTTTTTTTCCTTTCTGTTTGGATTTGTTCATTTTCCAGACGAATCTAAACGGTGAATCTTTGTTTTCTGTGATTTAGGTTATCGCTCATGAAATCTCTCACAGCTGGACAGGAAACTTGGTAACAAACAAAACATGGGAGCATTTTTGGTAGGTGTGATGTTCAAATCAATGCAGATCATATTTGAAAATTAATCTGTAAAGAGCAATTAAATTAATTTTGCCATCCTACCAGTGCTGACCTTATAAATGCATTTTCAGGCTGAATGAGGGGCATACAGTGTACCTGGAGCGCAGGATTGGTGGTCGGTTGTTTGGTGAGCAGTTCAGGCACTTTAAAGCCCTAGGAGGTTGGAGGGAACTGCAGAATACAGTAAGTATTTTTAAAGCTGTTACGACTTTAAGCATATGCCTAAATAAAATAAAGCTGATTTATTGCATTGCTCACAAGTAAGACTTGTCTAGTCAGCTTTCCTCACACATTCTTATTAGAGGATGAACAACTTTGATACCTTGTTTTTTGATATCTTCTCAAGGTAAAACCTTAATATACTCAAATTAGATAAAGCTTTTTGAACCGTTTTAAGCATGTGAAGATGAACATCTTTACAGACTCTCTTGCTTCTCTGAGTATGGCCAAATTGCAATATTACTGGTAAGCAGCTGAAAGCTTGTCAAAACTGTCTGCAAGCGTGACCATCAGAGTTTCCAGAGCCTCATCCAAGTAACTGTTGTATTTTTCCTCTGTGTACTGCATTATAATTTTATAATGTTATTGTCTAGGAGAGTTGTTTAGTTTTGTGTTTAGGTAGCATCGTTAAGTTTTATTTTTTCAGACTGCCAGCCTGCGTTATTTTCAACCCTTTCATTCAGTTTGGTGTCGCAGCTTACCTTGTTTGCTCTGAATATTTCTTTGTTGTATTTTATTCTTTATACCACTCATTTAAATCAAGTACTTTATATAGTTTGTTAATAAGAGGATAAATATAGACTGCTTATTAGATGCTCATGATTATGACAGACATGACAGTAATTAACTGCTTTGAGACTGGTGCACAGGGTGTTTGATCCTAACATCCATCTTTCTTTGATACACAGTCAGGCATTGGTAAAGCAAAATGAGAAAAATGTTTAATAAACTGTTTTGTGCAGATTCAGAGCTTCAGGAAGAAGAATGAGAAAGAATGCTCTGAAATAAGATCATCTTAGTTCTGGGTGGCTAAAACTTTTATAAATAGGTTTAGTAGTGATTTGCAAGAGTGCTAGTTTTATTAGGTGAATATATTTTCTTCTGTCTTTGTCACAGATAGATACTTTTGGAGATAAAAATCCTGTAACTAACCTCGTCCCAAATCTCAGTGAAGTAGATCCTGATGAAGCCTATTCATCTGTTCCATATGAGAAAGGCTTTGCCTTGCTTTTTTACCTTGAACAACTTCTTGGAGGACCAGGTAAGTATTACAAGTTTTATATGTTATTGTTTCCTGTTTTCAAATCAAACACTGAAACAGTTTTTTGGTGTTTTTTTTTTTAACTGTTAGATGTCTTCATGGGCTTCTTGAAGGCTTATATTCAGCAGTTTGCTTATAAAAGCATAGTAACAGAGGATTGGAAGAAGTTCTTGTACTCCTACTTCAAGGATAAGGTTGGGCAGTATTTAATACTATTTGCTTGAAACCTTTTATTTATATGAAACTATGATATAGCTTGGAAATTACCTTCTTAAGGACCAGTTCTTTATCTTTCTCTATCTGAATATCTTAATGTGATGTAGTCTCACATCCTATGAAGATAGGTTTTCCTTATGGTACTTATTTTTTTTTCCTTAGAAGGGGATATTTTATTTTGAATTAATCTGTACAGGATTCTCCAGGGTAATTGGAGGGATGTTAAAAAAAACCAACCCAAACCAAATTACTTTAGTTTTTGTTTGGTATGCTTTTCTCTAAAAATAACATTTAAAACTGAATAAGAATTTATGTTGCTTTGTAGGTAGATCTTCTTGATAAAGTTGATTGGAACTCATGGTTTAATGCTCCAGGAATGCCACCAGTGAAACCTACGTAAGCTGCTTTCTTTTATAGTTCATCTTTTCTCCAGATTGCACATGATTTTCCAAACAGTCATAAAGCAGTTTGTAAACAGGGTGAAAGTCTTTCCACAAATGTGTTATTAGAAGGTGTCCTGATACTATGTAGAAATTGGTATGTGTGCATATAGGGAGGAAAAAAATGGCACAGTTAATATTTTCAAGTTTTTATTCTGGTGGAAATCTGTGCCTTGAAAATTGCCAGAAAAGATTCTTTTTTTCTGATGTTATCTTTTTGTCTGTAAGCTATAATATATGTACAATCATGCGTGCTCAGGATTATTGGTCATTTTAAGAGTGTATGGGATCAAGGTGTAGTGTCAACTATGCCCAAAATGCTTCTCACTGTAACTGAAATGTATTTCTTCATAGTAGATCTTTTGTAAATTGTACTGCAACATTGAGTTGGAGCCTTGAATGAACAAATGTGGAACTGTCTGAAAATAATGTCTTAGCATTCTTGTAAAAAATACTATAGGAGCTTCTTGCATTTCCAAAGGGTGATCCTGTATTTTTAATATTTGACAGGTATGATATGACACTAACAAATGCTTGTGTTGCCTTGAGCCAAAGATGGATCCAGGTGAGTGGTTAAAGAATGCTGAGGTGTCTGTATCTTGACAAACTCGTTGTTTTTATAAAAAGTGAGCCATTCTCTTCTGTAATCTGTCATCTGCTGATGGAGAATAAATTTATGGTGATAGTATGGTATATTGCGTTTCATAGACTAGACATTTATTAAGGAGTCTATGGATCTGCAGTGAGTTCTGTATATATTTTAAGAAGGCACATGGCCAGCTTGGTTATATGTATGCAGTAAACAAACTTTTTTTTTCCCTTTTTTTTCAAGCCCTACATTACTGATTATATTGTATAAGCAATAATTCCCTTACATTATACTGGAGCTAGTGTGCATTTCTTATCGAAAATTGAAGTATATGAATCATAATAACTANCATCTGCTGATGGAGAATAAATTTATGGTGATAGTATGGCATTTTGCGTTTCATAGACTAGACATTTATTAAGGAGTCTATGGATTTGCAGCCAGTTCTGTACATATTTTAACAAGGCACGTGGCCAGCTTTTAGTTATATGTATGCAGTAAACAAACTTTTTCGCCCTCTTTTTTTTTCCCCCCAAACCCTACATTACTGATTATATTGTATAAGCAATAATTCCCTTACATTATACTGGAGCTAGTGTGCATTTCTTATCGAAAATTGAAGTATATGAATCATAATAACTACCTACTACCATACAATTTTCTCATAATTTTGACCATAATACTCGGAAACCCCACAGAATTTAGCATACCTTCCTTGTGTTAGCTTTGTGGCTTTTCACTGCACTTGTGTGTTTAACTTGATTGTTCTCAATATTACTTTTTCTGTAAAAAGCTCTTGATTTTTCACTTAACTGTAACAGCAAGACAGTGGAAATAGAAAGATCAGTGGAGAGAAAACAAGTAAAAATTGAAGTGGAGAATGCCAAACATCAGACAACAGATAGAAACCCTCCCTTTCCCTTCTTGTTGCATCCTGCATAAATACATATTAGTATCTTTATTATGTGAAATGGCTCAATAGTAACTGAGGATGTCCAAACAAAAAATTACACCTGATTGCATTTTGAAATGCTTATTGACAGCTTAAGTAACCATTTGCTTTTAGGCAAAAGAGAGTGATTTGTGCTCATTCAGCTCAGCAGACCTGAAGGAAATGTCGTCTCATCAGTTGATCGAGTTCCTGGCACTGTTGCTTCTGGAGGTAAATGCACGCCTAGGGGTAACTTGATTCTGGTAGCAGAAAAGCCCAAGTGTGCTTTGGAATTAAGTTGTCCATCTCCTTTTAAGTTTTGCTAAGATAACACACTCTCACTGTGTGTAGTTACTGAAACCTTCAGCTGTGCCTCCTTGATTATGTTTGGCTCTTCAGCTAACAAGCAACATAAAGTGTTTTGGATTGAAAGGTACAACCAAAACTGTTACCTGCTTGTTTGTCTGCTGTAGATGTTATAGCAAATAAGCTATAAAGAGAGTGAAAATACTTCAGGTTTTGAATGTTTCAGAAGTACCGGTGGTGGGAATTTGCTAGCATTTAGCCCTTGTCCCTTCCCTAGTACTGCGAGAATGTGAAAGAAACAAATGCAAGTATTTGTTACAGTGAGCTTTTAATTCCTTTGTAGCATCAATCTTTGTGAATGAACCTGTTTATTTTTGCAGTTAGTGGCTTGAAGTGTGCCTCTGGCTTATTCTGACTATGTAATTTCCTTTTTCAGCCCGCTTTTCCACTGTCACATGTCAAACGAATGCAGCAAGTATATGACTTCAATGCTATAAACAACTCTGAAATAAGATTCAGGTTTGTTCTTGTATGGGCATTTTTCTAATCTTAAATGCTTTCATAAAACACACTGTCCTGCTTCATAAGTGGTCTGAGACTCTTGTATGCAACTGCTGCAGGGAAGGTGGAGTTGGGATGGGACAGGGGAGCATAGAATGTGATTATAAGCAGTTTGCAAGGAGCAAGCATACTCACCAGAGTGATGTTCTGTTACTTTTGGATTGGGTAAATGTAGTCAAGTGGAAGAACCGGAGGTGAACAGTGGGTTATCTATGCTTTATTTTCATCTGTCACTCTAGAAAGGAGCCTGATGACCTGATAACTTTTATGTTGGAGGTGATATTCAGTAATAGAATAGCCTCTCTGGGACTCAGATATGCCTGGAAAATCTTCCAAAATACTCATCCAGGAGAGGGTCTTCTGGACTGACCTAATCCATTCTTCTGCCAATGTACCTGGTTTTTTTAAAACCTGTATTGGAAATGTTTTTGTCGCATTTTAATGCTTGCTGTCAGAAGTGGGTAAGAAAAGTAAATATCAAAGGAAGTTTCTAAACAAGTAGGAAATGCTTCTAGCTAAATGGCTTGATTCTTGTGCCATCCCCATTTCAAATGTTCTGTATTTACACATCGCTTGTTAAAAAAAGGTATTGTTGAGGACGTAAGTAATTTTTACAAATATCTTGAAGTATTGCATATTTTGCCACTGTTACGTACTTGGATACATTTCCAGTAGTGCTGATTATTCTGCCTTAATTAATTTAGAGTTGTTTTTCTTATTAACAAATGAAGTATTTAAACATGCAGTATAGTTTCTACTTCTTAAAAGAAGATCGTTTTCTTATTAAAACAAGCACATACCAATTGCTGGTGATGTTTTGTTTGGGGGTTTTGATAGGTTGTTTGGTTTTTTTAATCACTTGGTCAAGTATGACGTGTGCTGTATAAATCAGGTCTACTTCCAAGTGGTGCAACTGGACACTACTGTAATACCAAGGAAATACATAGCCGCAGAAGCTAATCAGTGCTTTTTGGAGAAACTTCAAAGCAATTTTATCCTATTTTATAGAAAAGACCTCTTTTTGTAACAAGCTGGTCAGACACTATATATTTTATGTTGAACTTAGCTAGAATCATATTCTCATGATGATGAAGGAATCATGCCCAGAGTATATATGAAAGCAGAATAGTAAGATGACTACCCATCACAAATGAAAATAGAAGTGTAAATTTTTTTTTTCATTTTTAAGGTGGCTGCGCCTCTGCCTCAAGTCCAAGTGGGAAGAAGCTATTCCTCTGGCACTAAAAATGGCAACAGATCAGGGCAGGATGAAGTTTACTCGACCCTTGTTCAGGTAAAAACAATCTCCAGATTGTAGGAGCTCATGCTGTTGGCATTTTTAGTATAATGGAATGTGTAATACTTGACACTGTACATGAATTTTTTGTCCTTTGAAGTTATATAATACCATATTTCCAGTATACTGTGAACCAGCTTATCTTCAGTGTCATTTTCCACTTGATGACTTGATGAGGTTTAGGCTGGACATTAGGAAAAACTTTTTTCATGGAAGGGGTCATTGGGCACTGGAAAAGGCTGCCCAGGAAGGTGGTTGATTCACCTTCCCTAGAGGTGTTTAAGGTACAGGTGGACGAGGCACTGAGGGGCACGGCTTAGTGTTTGATAGGAATGGTTGGACTTGATGGTCGAGTGGTTCTTTTCCAACCTGATGATTCTATGACTTTTTTTTAATAGAGGAAAGCTTAGTCTTCAGGTATGCACCTCAGTGAGAGGTTTTCAAGGGAAAAGTAGAACCTTTAGAATATCCCCACTGTACTATTTGCATAGATTTTTTTTTCTTTTTTTTTGTAATGACACCTTTTTTTTCTTTCTTTTCTCCTTTTACAGGGACCTTTACAGTTTTGACAAGTCTCGAGATCTGGCTGTCAAAACGTTTTTGGAGCATAGAGCTTCTATGCACCCAGTCACTTCAATGCTTGTGGGCAAAGATTTGAAACAGGATCAGTGACAAATTTACCAATTTCAAAGAAATTTTCTTGTTGCTGAAAGAAGAGACTGATTCCACAAACCGCTGATATGTGTGCTTGACTATGCTATAAAATGCTCAACTGCTTTGATATATTTAGTCTAAAATGAACTTTCCAAATCACGTTCAATATTTTCTATTTTGCATCTCCAAGTGAAACAGTAAAATTACTGAATCTCTGGAACTGGGAGAATGGTTTTGTTACCAGCAGTTCTTAGAACACACACACAAAAAAAAGCTGTTCTGAGATGTACTTGATTGTCAATCATGGAATTTAAAAACATGGAAAACTAATTGATGGATGATATGGCTCATTGTGCACAGCTTACTTTTTCATGGCAATGTGGTTGAGACTTCAAGTATCTGAAGACTGAAAAAATAAATCTTTTCAATGTCTACTGCTCTCTGTATTGATCTGTACAAAAAGTTTTATTTTTCTCTTTCTAGTTGAGGAAGAAATTTTCATGATGGGTCCAAGAGGACTATGAAGACTTAAATGGATCATGGCATTCCAGTGTTAGAGCAGAATTTCCATCTAGCCCTATTTGTCCTGGCTTTGTTACTTGAATGAATTCTTCACATTAATCAGGATATGATGGTTTTACATAGTTATTTTTGCTGTATCCTATGCTGTGTACTAATAGTTGTCTGAACACTTCCTCTTCTTTTAGCAAACCTGGAATTTTTACCAAATTTGAGATATAGTATCTTGCTATGCTTTCAGTAACTTATTTAAATTTTTTCAACCCACTATCTATTTTCAATACTGCTCATTATTGCAGGGGCAACCAAGTCTTTCTTTTCCTCATTTGAATTTTTGTATATTTCAGTTCTTCAACCAGTTCTGGAAGCAGCCACTTAAATAACAAGGGCTGTGTTTCCTGTAATTCATAGAATCATAGAATCCCTAAATTGGAAAAGACCCTTAAGATCATGAAGTCTAACTGTACCTGTCTACCACCAAATCATATCCCTAAGCACTTCATCTACGCTCCTTTTAAATATCTCCAGGGATGGTGACTCAATCACCTCCCTGGGCAGTCTGTGCCAGTGCCTGAGAACACTTTCCATGAAGTTTTTCTAATGTCCAACCTGAACCTCCCCTGATGCAGTTTGAGGCCATTCCCTCTTGGACTATCGCCTGTCATGTGGGTCAAGAGACCAACACTCACCTCTCCACAACCTCATTTCAGGCAGTTGTAGACGGGTAAGGTCTCCTCTCAACCTCTTTTTGGGACTAAACACCCCCAGTTCCTTCAGCTGCTCCTTATAAAACTTGTTCTCCAGCCTGTTCACAAGCTTTGTTGCCCTTCTCTGGACAAGCTCCAGGATCTCAATGTCTTTGTTGTAGTGAGGGGCCCAGAACTGAACACAGTATTTGAGCTGTGGCCTCACTAGTGTTGAGTACAGGGGCAGAATCCCCTCCCTGGTCCTGCTGACCACACTGTTTATAATACAAGCCAAGATGCTGATCAGCTTTCTTCCTCTACTGGCTCATGTTCAGTCAGCTCTTGACCAACATCCCCAGGTCCTCTGCCAGGCAGCTTTCCAGCCACTCTTCCCCAAGCCTGTAGCACTGCAGGGAGTTTTTGTGTCCCAAGTGCAGTAATTGGCACTTGGCCTTGCTAAACCTCATACCACTGGCCTTAGCCCATCGATCCAGCCTGTTCAGGTCCCTCTGTAGTAGAGCCTCCCCAGCCTCCAACAGATAGACACTTCCTCCCAGTTAAGTGTCATCCACAAACTTGCTAAGGGTGTGTTCAATCCCCTCATCCAGGTGGTTGATATTGAACAGGGCTGGACCCAGCAACAAGCCCTGGGGACACCACTTGTAACCGGCCTCCAGCTGGAGTTAACTGCATTTATCACCACTCTCTGGGCCCGGCCATCCAGCTAGTTTTTAACCCAGCAGCAGCTGTGCCTGTCCAGGCCAGGGGTAGCCAGTATCTCTAGGAGGATACTCTGAGAAACAGTGTCAAAGGCTTTACTAAAGTCTAGGTAAGCTACATCCACAACCTTGCCTTCATCCATTGAGCAAGTCATCTTGTCACAGAAGATCAGGTTAGTTTGGCAGGACCTGCCTTTCATAAACCCACACTGAGTGGGCCTGATCACCCAGTTGTCTCGTGTGCTGTATGATAGCACTCAAGATGACTTGCTCCATGCTCTTCTCTGGCACCAAGGTCAGACTGACAGGCTTGTAGCTCCCTGGATCCTCCCTCCAGCCCGTCTTGTAAATGAGTGTAACATCTGCCACCCTCCAGTCCAATGGAACTTCCCCAGTCAGCCAGGACTGCTGGTAGGTGATGGAAAGGGGTTTGGCAAGCACTTGTATCAGGTCCCTTAATACCCCTGGGTGGAGGTCCCATGGACTTCTGAATGACTAATTTGCCTAGCACATCTCTAACTATTTCCTCTTGGAAGATGGGAGCTTTGTTCTGCTCTTCCTGTCTTCTGGCTCCTGAGGCTGAGTACTCAGAGAACATCTTACGTTACTATTAAAGACAGAGGCAAAGAAGGCATCAAGTACCTCAGACTTATCCTTTTTCACTAGTGTCCCCCCTGCATGATAGCTTTGCCCCAGATGTCCTCCAGCAGTCACATCTCCCACAAGGCCTTCCCTGTTCACAAACAGCAGGTCCGGCGCAGCACCTTCCCTAGTCAGCTCACTCACCAGTTGTGTCAGGAAATTACTCCAGCACTTCAATTCACAGCAATGGTTTAGGTGAAATTGTTGTGGATGCTGCCGTCTGCAGGTGTGTTTTTGAAATGAGCGTGTGAGTTGGAGAGAGAACAACTGCTTTTCCTGGAGGTGATCAGCTAGCATGAGTTTAAGCTCTTGACATATAGAGATAACCCCACATAGAGGACCAGGAAAGGAAAAAAGAATGTGTAGTTTTAAAGGAGGAAGATACCAAATACAAGTCATGGCAAAAGGCTTGGGTTTAAAAGTAGCAGAGTGGGAGTGGGGAGATTGTCAATTTATTTCTGATCTGAATTTTGGTCAATATAAGCTTTCAAATAGATGAAGTTACCTACCTTCTTTTTGTGCCTGCAGCTGTAATATAAGTAAAGGCATGGATGCATCCTTTTGTATTTTATTGATTCAAGGCATCCTGATTTCTTCCATTCAACTTTAACCTACATACATCTAAGTAATCTAAATAAAAACTATATAAAAACTAACTCCTAGGTGGCCGAGGCTCAAAGATCAATTTAAATTCTTACTATAAATCTAGTGCTACTCAGCTTTTAACAAACACAATAAATTACTGGTGCTTTGGTGAAAATAAACCAACCAAACAAACAAACAAAAACCCCAACAACAAAATAACCAAACCCAGAGTATTTTCCTTGTGTGTAAAGAACTTGAAGGGGTCCTTGTGTTAGGACCTAACAAGCCATTCCTTCTCTTCTTGAATAGGTGATAACTCTCTGCTGAGTAAGTGATAACTTCTGCTGGAAAACTCAATAAGAATATTTCTATATTTCAGAACAGAAATTTATGCAGTGCCTTTCCTTCACTCCCCACATCTCATTAGGCTTCTGCTACAGCATCCACTGAATCAACAGGATTTATCTCCATCAAGGCTCGAGGAGGAGGAGGAGGGTGTCCTTGGTGTTAACACGTTGTGTTTCAAGCTGTCAGATTGCAATGAAAGCTCCTGGTCTTTGTTTTAGAAATGTTTTGTTACCAGTTCTGTAGTAATATTTTGTCATAGAACCTCATATATAGTGATTTGGCAGATGGAGTTCATGCTGCCAGCTAATCCTGATTTCTTGCTGCCAGAGCTAGGAAAAAAACCCATAGTGGCAAGCACGGTTTTCACTGGTGTCCTACCCTGCTGGGGCACTGTCTCCCACAGAGAGACACCCACTGATGGACCTGAAGTGAAAATTCCCTGCAATAATTCATGCCAAGTAAGTGCACTTCATAGTATTCTCTGGGAACACTTTTGTGGGCAGCATGGACTGCAAGTGTTGTTATTGCTCTGCTGTTAAGGACAAAGACGTTTTCAGCTTCTGTGTCAACAGGATCATTACTAAATTTTATTTTGGCTTCATCTTAACAGGTAATTCTCCAAATTTTTTCTCCATCTGCCTGCAAAAGAAGCATGGGATAGCAGCACCAGTCTCAGCCATGGACAAGTGTGGCCTAATATTTGTCCTACCTGTTCTAGCACATCTTGACATCAGGAAAAATATTTCATGGAAAGGGTCATTGGGCACTGGAACAGGCTGCCCAGGGAGGTGGTTAAGTCGCCTTCCCTGGAGGTGTTTAAAAGATGGGTGGATGAGGTGCTGAGGGACATGGTTTAGTGCTTGATGGGAATGGTTGGACTCGATGATCCAGTGGGTCCTTTCCAACCTAGAGATTCTATGGTTCTATGATTCTATCTTCCAGAGCATAATAGAAAGGGTAATGGAAATTAATCGGTCTTTTCCTTGCTTACAATACAAATCTATGTTCTCTAACTTCAGCATGGGACTGAGCAAAGCAGGGTTGCTTCCTACACTGTCTGCTCTCATCCTGCTCTGTATAGTGGTCTGTAGATACAATCCAGACCACTTTCAATTCCAGCAGCAATGACCAGCCCATAAAGGTGTGACTTTCTTCCAGCCTTGTCCCCCATGGAGAGTTTTGTTAGCATGATCTACTGCCAAGTGACAACTCTGTTAACTTTTGTTAAACCCTTAAGTTTTTAGAATGGTTGCATTCCAGCTTATTCTGATTTATTTACCTATTCTTGCTACATAATCTAGCTCCTCAGCTTTCATTTCTATATTCCTGACATGATCTTTGGGAAAAAAAAATTCCTGTGGTAACAGATTAGGGGAGGGTTTTGCCTTTCCATGAAAAGGGTGTGCTGCCTGGGTTCTGTTTGATTGGATGAGTCTATTGGATATGTTGCTCTCACTTATTTACAAAAGCGGGGATTTCGGGGGTGGGTTTTTGCCTCTCTCTGATTGCAACACTGGTCTTCTGCGAGACACTGCTCTTCAGGCCATTGTGTGGTTCATGTGAGGCTGCTGCACACTCCAGCCCTTCTTGGTCAAAGGACAGTTTTGGAGAGAAAACATGCCGAGGTACACGGTGCATGTCCGAGGAGAATGGCTGGCAGTGCCGTGCCTAAACAGCACAAACACAGTGAGGTGGCTGGGAAAGGAAGCTGTGAGACGGTACATGAAAAACAAACCTGACAATGGGGGATTTGCCTCAGTGGAAGAAGTAAAATTCTACATTCGAAGATGCAAGGGACTTGGCTTGCTGGATCTTGGTGACACAGTGGAGGATGCTCTGGAAGACAATGAATTTGTCGAAGTTGGTAAGCAACACTTTGAGGAGTGTGTTGCAGAGTGACTGTGTTGGCATCTGAGTCAGCAAATAGTGGCTTAGCTTATCTAAAATTGTATCTGAGATAGCATTTACAAATTTTATGGGAAAACACCAAAATGTTTTAAGAATATTTAGTTTTTAGGAACAGAGCTGTGTAAGTTGCAGAAGATGTGGGATTCCATATAATTCATATGTATACTATGTCATATCATCGTGTATGTCATATAACATATACAATGTCTTCTCCCAAGTGACAGGGGACAGGACAAGAGGAAATGGCCTCAAACTCCATTTAGGCTGAACATTAGGAAAAAATTTTTCACAGAAAGGGTCACTGGGCACTGGCAGAGGCTGCCCAGGGAGGTGGTTGAGTCACCTTCCCTGGAGGTGTTTAAAGGACGGGTGGATGAGGTGCAGAGGGACATGGTTTAGTGTTTGATAGGAATGATTGGACTCAATGATCTGGTGGGTCTCTTCCAACCTGGTGATTCTATGATTTTATGATAACATATGCTTGGGTTGGGCTGCACTGTTTTTGCCTTTAGAGTACCCTGAATAAAATATCCTTGTTATTTTCCTAGAAGCACACAAATATATTCAGGACTGATAACTGCAAATTAAAATTCTCATTGCACTGTACTGTAAGGAATAACAGATGAATTAATATGTGGAATGAAATTTAATCTGTTTGTGTTTATTCTATGTATTTCTTCTAGTTATTGAAGGAGATATAATGTCTCCAGATTTCATACCATCTCAACCAGAAGGAGTTCATTTGTATCCTTGTTTTAAAAGCTTTCTGAAATTTTTAGAATTCCAGATTTGTAGTTTTCTAGATTTCCCAGTTCTTTTAGTGTTCCTTCTTTCTTAAAACATATTTCCAGCTGTAATCATATGGTCACTACTTGTGAAATCCTGTTTGCCCTTTATTTTCTTTTATGGCAACTTTCAGATACAGCAAATACCGAGAACCAGAACAGGTAGGAATCACCAGTGGTTTTACAACTGTGTAACAAATTCTACTGCTCACTGGGACGTGCTGAGAGCTGAGCCACTGCGGCATTCACAAGAGCAGGGGCTGTTAGACTGGCTGCATGTAGGAATCTTATAGAATGTGCTTATTATGTTTTTATTAGTGAGTTCCTGTCTTACAAATAAATGTGAGTGAGCTTCATGTCATTGCTGAGTTTTGATTAGGTTTTTTTATTATTATTATCATTCTATTATTAAGCAACTTTATACATATATGCATCCCAAACTAAACTATGATTCTTTGGTGTAGTATATTTCTTTAGATGGCAACAGCTTAACAACGGAGGACTTGGTCAATTTAGGAAAGGGTCTCTACAAGATAAAGGTAAAGATTCTAAATGTGACTAAAAATTACATGTTTATCTTTCTACAATTAAAATTAAGTAAGGATAGATAAACTACTATTTAAAATACTTATGTTTTAGCTCACACCTGAAGCTGAAGCTAAAGTCAAACAGTCACGAGAAGTGATTGAAAGGATTGTGAAGGAACAGACAGGTAAATATTTTTAGCTCTATTAATTGTTTTGAAAACTTAATCAGGTCCCTTCCTTAACCAGCAGTGTATATTTCTTGCAGTTGTTTATGGAATAACCACTGGGTTTGGGAAGTTTGCCAGGACTGTCATCCCAAACAGTAAGCTGAGGTAAGTTGAGTGTGTGGCTTTCTCTGTTGTTTCTTTTCAGGAAAAGATGAAGAGGGAGCAGTTTGACCCTTTACATTTATACTCTGTGGTTAGACGAGAGGGCTGCTTGAGCATTTCCCTGTTTTGTGCAAAATAAAACCTGACAAGACTTACTTGACAGTTTCAACATATGATTTTTTTCCATAGGGAGCTTCAAGTGAACTTGGTTCGTTCGCATTCTGCAGGTAATGAGAAATCACTTGATGTTTTCCTTTCCTGCAGCCGTTGGTAGTGGGTTGGTAACTGACAGGGTTACTGTTTCAGGTGTGGGGAAACCTTTGAGCCCAGAGAGATCTCGCATGCTGTTGGCACTGAGAATCAATGTCCTAGCAAAAGGATACAGTGGAATATCCCTAGAAACGCTCCAGCAAGTTATCGAAGCATTTAATGGTAAAAAGATCTTTAAAGAAAATCCCTCTTCCCTCCCTCCTACTTTTTTTTTTTCAACAAGCTCAGACAGTCAAGCTACATATGCTGGTCTTTAATCTTGGTAGTAGTGAGAGCTCAGGACCAGAACTAAGTGCAGAAGGGGATTGATTTCTTTATAAACTGGCACAAATCCCAGTCTGCAACAAGAGTATTCCTGTTGGTGCCATTGACCATGGCTGCAGGATATTACTGTGATCACACTCATGAGCCAGCTTCTCTGTTTTCCAAGGAGTGTATTGAGAGCAAGCTCTAACAGGAGTCATTTTTGTTTTCTTTCTAGCATCCTGCCTTCCCTATATCCCAGAGAAAGGGACAGTTGGAGCCAGTGGAGACTTGGCCCCACTCTCTCATCTTGCTCTGGGATTAATTGGAGAGGGAAAGATGTGGTCCCCAAAGAGTGGCTGGGCTGATGCTAAATATGTAAGATTCATCCACCTGACTGCCTCTTCTCTGCTTGCTGGCTCGTTTGCCAAATTGTATGTAGCCTTGAGAGGAAGAGAGTTTGTGCTCAGATTAATGACATGCAAAAGTCTTTGAATCTTTTCTGCCAGTTTGAACTGGGACAAGGGTGCCTTTAGTAACTCATCATCTACCTTGAGGAAGGTGGGTCCATGAGACTGGAATAACTGACCTACATGTCACTGGAGCAGATACAAATATGTGGCATATTATGAAGCCCTAAAGAAATATCATACAAGAGTATTGCAATACAAGATTCTGCAGTGACATAGTTTAAGACCTGGAGAGAGGGACAGGATATGATCCAGCAGTGGAAGGACTATTACTTCATCTTCAGCAACATGAACATTAACACTGCTCCAAAAAAACCCAAGATCACATCTCAAATTCAAAACTTCAAATACTAAGAGTAACTGGAAATATATCGGAGGCTGATTTTATAATGGCTTTAAGAGAATACACGGGTTTGGACATTTCATTTTTGATTAAATAACTACAAGGAACTTTTATAGCACTCTCCTTTAAAAGATGGAAGCTTTACAATGGAATTAATTTTTAATAATTGTTATTCTGTCACTAATACATCAGCAGATTGACCTAGTGTTGATTGTCTCCAAGTCTGACCCCTCCAAAGTCTCCAGGCAGCCTGTTCTGCAGCACCTGTCAATTTATCCATAAATATTTGAACACCAGATTTATTCATGGATTGATAGCTGTACCATCACTGTAGGCTGGAGAAGTAGTGAGAACTACACTGGGAACCAGATGTATCCTGGACCTTCAGGACCAATAGTTACAACTGGACACCTCCTGAGATGTATTACCACTTCAGTTGGAAAGATTGAGAGGATTATAATCAGAATCAAGGTTATACTGTTCCTTCATTTCCTGCAAGAGCGATTGTCCTGTAGAATAGACATATATAGAATAAACCGAGTAGAACTCCTTCTGGCACTGGAGATTTTCTATAGAAAGAGTAAGGGAATCATTTATAAAGAAATAGTTTATGCCAAGCCAAACTTGCCGTGAGATAAGATGTAGGCAGAACTACCTTCCCAAGATGTTTCCAGTCTTGTCTCCTATTACTGTCTCCCATCAGCTAATACATGGTAGCCGTTAATGGGCTGTGACAGTTTCTCACTTCAGTGCTCCTACTGCCTTCTTCTACTGGCACTGAGAAATGAGGTGCTAGTTCAGAAGTCCCAGAATGCTGCCCTTTATTTTTAAAAAAAGATATTTTCAATGTTTGTTACGTAAAGCTTCTTTTTTCCTTCTGTCACTTAAGGAATTTGTTCATATTTTTATCTATGGAAGCATTTAAGATTTAAAAGTTTTGGTGATTGAACTACTGAAGAACAGTTTTCATTAATTACCTTGTCATTAAACTCCTTCACAGGTCCTGGAAGCCCATGGTTTGAGACCAATTACCCTGAAACCAAAAGAGGTAATAAAGTATAATGAAGCCAGCACACTCAATCACTAGTTGCTTTATACTTACAATTTAAGCATGGGAGGGATTAAGAGTCACTTTAAATCAAGCTCCAAAAGGACATTAATGAAGTATTATCAGAAGTAGGATTCATCTTTCCTAGTGTCACCCTGTTTGACTTGAAATACCAAATCCAGACCTAATGTTTTGATAGGCTTTGTGGAGAGAGACAGGCACCTCCAGAAAACACTTTACATTGATCTGAAACAGCTACCTGAGAAGCCCTCTGAAGGCACCTATTTGCCTTTTGACCATAATAGGAGCTCAGATGACTGACTCGATCCAGGTATCTGATTTGTGGATCGTTAAAACTAGGTGAGATGAAACTCACTCTAAGTATTAGAGTTTACGTAGGAACACAAACATATTTGAGGGCTGTGAAGCTCTCCATAAGAGCCCTCAGTAGCTGTAAAACACCATCGGGAGCAGGAAGCCAAATTCTGTGTCTCCTAAAGGCAAATGGAAGGCTCCCATGGGCTTCACTTTTGTTTAGGACAAACCTGAAGCTAGTTTTAACTGAACCTAAGCCTTTTAAAGCAGTTATAACTTCTCATGCAGTTTTAATTCTCTATTTCCTCATTACGATTGGGTTTTGCACCTGCCTTGCTTATAACTTCCTTGGTTTAACTAATAATTTGAGAAGAAATTAATAGAAATACCATTCTGCTTCCAAAGGACTAGAAAAGAATAAGTATTTCCTATACTTTTTCTACTAAACCTTGAAATAACATGAAATAACATCTCGCTTGGAAATACTGGAGCTCCAAGGATGTCTCCACTGACTTAGTAGGGCCATGAATATTGACAATTTGCACCCAGTCAAGCTGTGCATTTTATCATTTCAGGATGATCCAGTACAATGAGCAAAGGTCTTTCACTCATTCACATGAGAAGGAGAATTATCACAGAAAAGGAGAATTATCACAATGTGTGGAATAGCTATAATGGATTTGCTTAATGTCTCCTCTCTTTGAAGGGTCTTTGAAGGGTTTTGCTCTCTTTGAAGGGTCTGGCTCTCATCAATGGGACACAAATGATCACCTCGCTGGGATGTGAAGCAGTTGAAAGAGCGAGTGCTATAGCTAGACAAGCTGACATAATCGCTGCCCTGACACTCGAAGTCTTGAAGGGTACAACAAGGGCCTTTGACACTGGTGGGTACTGGGGATTTTTGTCTGTTTGCTTAACATCTGTTGACAAGAGAGGCAAAACCTAACAGTCTAACTTGTTTTACTAGATATCCACGCAGTGCGCCCACATCCAGGGCAGGTTGAAGTGGCATTTCGGTTCAGGTCCCTTCTAGATTCTGACCATCACCCATCAGAAATAGCAGGTGAACAATCTTAACCACCACCCTTCAGATTATCAGAACAGGCTAGGTCCTTCAACAGCAGCCCATGTGCTTTTCTATGAGGAATGTTTGGCTTTTTCCTCCCTTGTTCCTTCTAGAGAGCCATAGATTCTGTGACCGTGTTCAGGATGCATACACAATGCGCTGCTGCCCTCAGGTAAAAAACAACTTTTATTTCTTTTCATAGCACTAGATAAATGATGGTTAGGATCCCACCTCAGAAATAATGTCAATTACGCTCTTCCTGACTCCATTAGTCATTTTGTTTACTCTGGGGTCTTTCAAAGGTTGCTTCTTCCCTAATGACACTTCTGCCACTGAATATGTATCTTGTTTCCATTTAGAGTAAAACAACTCAAACAAGTTGAGAGTGATATATTCAGATCACACTTCTGGCAATGCTGACATAATAAGAATAAATATAGTCTTTGGGGTGTTTAAGATAGGCAGCATCCCACAGTGATGCTCCTGATTTTGACAGCAGATCCAAGACCATCCTTGTGTGTGGATGGTAGAAACTGGGATAGTGGGAAAGAAATTGCCTGCACCTCGATCAGGGTCCCAAAGATGAACTAAATGTAGGCACTAAACTCAGATTCTAATGGTTTTTGTTCTAGGTCCACGGAGTTGTAAAT
The DNA here is from genome assembly GCA_013389865.1 of Piaya cayana. Classification (NCBI taxonomy): domain Eukaryota; kingdom Metazoa; phylum Chordata; class Aves; order Cuculiformes; family Coccyzidae; genus Piaya; species Piaya cayana. The sequence goes on along the minus strand of WAAB01019527.1, from coordinate 364,820 downwards.
GATACAATTGCTTTTGTGAAGGACATCATGATGACTGAAATCAATAGCGCCACAGACAACCCTGTATCCTTTTTACTGTTTCTATGAAAAATTTTGCTTGGCCTTTTATTATCTTTTTATTCTAAAAAAAATATATTCACATGGGATGCAAAAAAGTCATAATTTACTTCAGTCAATAACTACCTTAGATTGTGACAGCAACCTCTCCTCCCTTCCCTACATCTGCATTGCTGCATATAAGTGTGTGTTGGACAAGGAAAGCATGTGCGCATAAGGTTTAGCACTTATTAGATGTTTCCTAGAAGAGGTTCTATATGCTCATATTGCATATGTAGACAGAAAAAACTTGGCAACCAAGTGGACCTCATTTCATGTAATCTGTTTGAAAAACACATGTCCAAACTGCATCTACAAGTTTGGAGAGCTGAGACTGCATCTTCATTGTATGAAAAACAAACATGTGGATGTAATATAATGTGTTTGCAAATTAAAGCCTACAAGCACAAACATTCCTTTAGTAATGATATTCCCATTACTGACAGATATATGTGATGTAAACTGTATTTCACTCATTTTTCTACCTTAACTTCTCCTTTGAGATGGTGTTTGCTGAAAGAGCAGAGACTATTTCTGGAGGAAATTTTCATGGTGAATATCCTGCAAAGGTAATTAAACTTTTGGAGGAAGGAAAAAAAACTAGTTTCTGTTTCTTTATGTTTGTTGGTTTCGTTTTTTAATGTCACCTGGTTTATTGAGATTTTCTTTTATAGGCTCTGGACTATTTGGCAATTGGTGTGCATGAGCTTGCTGCAATTAGTGAAAGAAGAATTGAGAGGCTCTGCAACCCCTCACTCAGTGAATTGCCTGCATTTTTAGTCACTGAAGGCGGTCTGAACTCTGGCTTCATGATTGCACACTGCACAGCAGCTGCCCTGGGTGAGCGCTTGAGCAATATCATCAAAAGAGCAAGCTAGAAAGACCATTTTATATCAAGGCAGTTGTCATTTGATAGCAAATACAAAGCCATCTCACTCCTGTCTTCTGTCTTTTCTCCATGTGCTTTTTGCTGTCTGTGCACAAAGTTTGAGCATTGAGTGCAGCTGTGATTGTTTCAGCTCAGGTTTCTGTATTCTGCACTGATCCATAGGCAAGTTTAGTGCTCTAAGCATGGAAAACTTTACGTGGACTCTGGTGGGGACACTTGCCTGCTTGCATCTTTGTGGGATTGGCAGTGCTCTGCTTTACAGTCACCGTAGGAGCTCTGGTTGAAATGCGTGACAGCTGTGTACCCAGGAGCCTGCAAATCAGCTCAGATAGGGCCGTAATTAACAACAAACGCTTTGGGCAACAGACATAGGTCTGTCTGAGCGCTCTGCTGCACCTTGAACCTCTGCTTGAATGGTTACTGTCTGTAGTAGGGGTTACCTCCATTCCTCACTTCTCAGCAGCACAGGGACACCACTTGTCTCAAAGCTTGGCATGATACCTTTAGTACACAAAGTCTCCATTTGACAACCAGGCCTGAACATCAGTATCAGGCTTCACAGCCCTCAGCGGACTGAAGTTCCCAAATCCAGTTATCAAGGAGCTAAAAGTAACCATTAGTATATTTTTCCATGGCAGGGGGGTTGGAACTAGATGACCATTAAAGTCCCTTCCAACCTAAACTATTTTATGATTCTAGTACTTGCAACTAAGGTAGCAAGAAGCCTGTTGGCCCCTGGGATACTACAGTTCATAGATTCAGGAAAGCATGAGCCAATGTAGAGACAAACAGGCTACGAGTAGAGGGTGAATTATAAGAGATGTAAACAGACAAAAGAACAGAGGATGTCAGATAAATGTGTAGATAAGCATTCTGGGGGAAAAAAAAGTCACTTAACTGAATTGATGTAGTAATGAAGACCTGCCCAGAAGCTGTGTGGGGAGTGGGACTGGAAAGGAGCTGAAGTGCTTGTCCACTTGTTCAAAGGCTGGAAACTTTTCCTTTTGGCTGGGTCAAGTTTGGGAAGACTCCAGTCCTTAACTGTTGCTTGGCTTCAGATTTCACAGCTCACTTCTGCAATCTGGAGCAAGAGATTCTGGAGTGTTCATGGTGTCTGCTGCAGAGAATGAAAATAACAGCCCTGCCTCCCAACTCATTGCTGCGATGACACCAGGAGTCTGAGAGTTAAAACCATCTTTCCCTGGTCAAAATAGCCAGGAATTTATCTAAAAGCAAAGTTTGGTCTCTTTTAATTTTAACAAGATATTACTAATACTTTAAAGGTCATTCTTCCAGTTTGTAAGGTGTTTGTGTACCACCTAATGTTGCTTACTCCTAGGGTAAACAGATAAAGCTGCAAAAGAATTGCAGCTGTTTCGCAGCACTGCTGGATGTGTCTCTCCCTTCATCTCTGGTGGCGCTGTCCCTGCCAGACTGTTTGCAGTAACCACGCGCATCCTCTCAGGGACCTGTTGTTGCCTGTCTGAGCGTGCCAGCTGAGCTCTGGCCCTGGACTGTGTCACTACAGCCTGTTTGCAATTGGTGTCACCACCTCTCTGTTGCTCTTGTTGCTTTTCTGAAGGTCCTGATTTGGTGTGGGCATTATATGTGTCCTGCCAGGCTTCAGAAAGAAAAGGTCTGCAGGCACCGAGATCACTGTGAATACAGACTTGGTCTCTTCCGTTCTAAAGAGAAATTCTTGACCTCAAATTGTCCTTGGTTGGTGCTTACAGCCTTCCACAGCCACATTCCCCTCACTGGTGGGTGCAGCTTGAGAGACTTAGTCCAAGTCTTGCACCTGGCTTTCCAAGCTGGAGCAACTAACCCTCAGGGTTGTGAGTGCCTGGAGAAGACATATGGGCAGCCTTGTGGCAAGGCGAGGAGGGTGGGAGAGGATTTGTATTATGCTCCCACATATTCCTGGAGCAACTTCTGTGAGCGCCTCAGCTTCAATGAGAAGGGACCAGATGCTGCTCTCTAGCTCTCCTCTTGAAACCAGGTGAAGGACAGGCAGTAACTGTGACCAAAGAAAAGAGGGCATTGGTGCTCTTTACAAAGAGTTGCCCTGGACTGACAGGCAGGGCTTGTATTTCTGTTACGCTGTCTGCTCTTTTTCTTCAGTTTCCATAAGGCCTTTGAGCCAGAGCTCAAAGCTCAGTCACAAAGATGAGGGATGAGTGAGCAATCTTTCTATATTTGGTTACTATTTGCATCAGAAGACTGATATTGCTTACTGTTCTCAGAGACAATGGTAGTTTTCAAGGTGTGTATTACAAATTACTCAATCCAACTAAAAGATTGGCGCATTCTCAGAAGAGGAGTGATATTTGGATTCTCCACTGTGACCTGAGATGGCAGACAAGCTCTTTGCTCCAGGTTTGCCATTGCTTCTGGTGCTTCTTGCACATTCTGTCTGACATTCATTGCACTGGATTTTTACAGTTTCTGAGAACAAAGCCTTGTGCCACCCCTCTTCTGTGGATTCTCTCTCAACCAGTGCTGCCACAGAGGATCACGTGTCCATGGGAGGATGGGCTGCAAGAAAAGCTTTGAGAGTTATTGAACATGTGGAACAAGGTAAAATTACAATGCTGATTTTCAGACAAAAATTCTGTACCTATTATAGATTAAGATATTAGTGCTATTCTTTATAGATATATTTTAAGAAAAGACTTAATGCATCTGAATGAACTATCAGAAAATATTACATTAAATACATATTTTACAAGCATTAGGATCTTTCTAACAGGGTCTTGCAAGCTTCGTAGGTAGAATTCACTATTGTAGCTCAGGTCTCTTCTCAGTCCTAAAGAAGTGTTCTGATTTGTGCTGCTCATTACTTTGGGTATTCAAGATGCCCTGGAAGAGATTTTTATGGATTTAAAACTGTGATAACTAGGAGCTCCTGGCACACTGAAATGTCTGTAAGGTGGACTACATAAAACCTTCTTGCAAAAATGCTGGATGAGAACCCCAAGCATCAATAAAATGATCCTTCTGGTGAGCTGCTTCTCTGGAATATGTGCATCCACTGGTCTTTTCACATTACCTGAAAATGTATCACCTTAGGCAGAAGAAATACCAGGGATAGCTTTATAAGGGAAACCTCGCCTTAAGCTGCCAAAAATCCCTTTTGCTGTTTTGATTTCCTAGTTCTGGCTATTGAGCTGCTTGCAGCCTGCCAGGGCATTGAATTCCTACGCCCTCTAAGAACGACAACCCCATTGGAGAAGGTCTACGACCTTGTGCGCAGTGTTGTGAGGTAAGATCAGATAAATACTCCCCCCAGAGGTTATCCATCTGGAGAACAGCTGCTGGTGGCAGTGGTTAATGTTTGGCCAATGTTCGTAATGTGTCTCATTACAGGCCTTGGATGAAGGATCGCTTCATGGCCCCAGACATTGAAGCAGCTCACAGACTGCTCGTGGAGCAGAAGGCAAGTGACTTTCAGCACATGCAGTAGGATTGTCGCCACCACCAAGCATTCACAGCTCCTGAAAGCACCACCCCCCCGCATGGAGCAAACCCACCAGATTTTCCGAGATTTGGTTTTCAATAGTTTCAGTGGGATAGATTTAGAAATCAGTTCCTAAACTTGCCCTGTGTAATAAGTAGCTCACATCATTAAATCTGGTATGGTCGAGACAGGAGTCTGAACTTGGAATCGTTTGTGAGCAGGGTCTTGTAATTCCACAGATACCCAGAGAAATCACCAGTCTCCTGATGGTGATCCTCATTCCTGGGACAGTGAGTGTTCCCCAGTCTCGAGGTCCTGGGGTATGTCTGGAGCAATACATGGACATGGATGAGGGAATAGCAGTGGTGAAACATGTTAACCTGGAACATGTCTTTGTACACATATGGGATCTGTCTATTTTATTTGTTTGTCAAATATAAGTAACAGAAGAACTGAGGAGCCTAAGCAAATGGGAGAAGAAAATCTCTTTGGTTTTTTTGTCTTGTCACCCTTACAGGAGAAGAGACAAAGATGATTTTAGAACATTCTCCTTTTCTGCCTTAAACCATAGCTGCCATCTCTTCCCTTTTTCTTTGTCCGTACCAGCTGTCATTTTGCTCCCCCAGCCCCTTCATGACCAAGTGGTTTCGTAGCAAGTGACAGCAATATTCTCCCAACTATTGCACACAGAGTTTTAACCTGACAACAAGACAAGATGCAACATTTTCACCCTGAATCTTTTCAGCTTCCCCCCCGGAGCTATATCTTATCCCACCCCCTGTCAATTCCATCCACAAGCTCTTCCCTGTATCTCACTCTGGCTTCCTCTCTGGTTCTGCTGATTTTGTCCAGCATGTCTATATAGGTCTTAATTCTCACCCCCATCCCAGTAACTTTTCTACAGGGTTTCCTGAACTTGTGTGTTGATGTCTTACCTGAGCTTTTGTTTTTCTCTGACTCTGCTGTTTCCCTTTCTTGTTTTATAGGTATGGGAAGTGGCTAAACCTTATATTGAAAAGTACAGGAGGGAACATATCCCTGAATCAAGGCCCATTTCACCAACAGCTTTCTCCCTGGGATTGCTGGAAGTGAATACAGATGTTGGTCATGGGCACAGGCATCAGGATGAACTTTAAGAGTTGCGGTTCTCTGGTAGAGAGCACATCCTTTCCAGGACCTTGCCTGAGGGTGGCCATTCTACTGGAACTCAGTGTGGACCCAAACGACCTGACTGTCTAGCTCACAAGGCAGAAATGACTCACTAGTTTCCTTACGTGTGAAAAACAGCTTTGTCATCATAGTGTGGTTTTTGACTGAATTTCCTTCTGAATAAAGAACATTCAGCCTCTGCTGAAATCAGTGGATGTTTTATACAGGGCCTCCTGTTTTTGTTTTGTCAGCTCTTTGCTTGTTTTCTCTTTGTCTATGCCCATGATACCAAACTGCCTAAGTCTGATATTCTCATGCTTTTATTTTTTCTTTTAGGTAACTGCTGTGGTCCTTTTCATGCTGCCACAAGCAAAACTATTTTTACAATTAGTTCTCCTCTCTTTTGCAGATCATATGTGAGGGACACGTTCTTGTATAACAAGAGCACTTTTAGAGCAGGTGTGTCACAAGTCAGAAAAGCTGTGTGCCTAAAAATGTGCTATGGAGATCATTACTCCAGACTAAATATATTGTATCCTGGTGATGGACCACACTTAATGCAGCTCTCCAAGAGCTGCAGGATCACACCTGCAAGAAATAAACTGCAGTAAATAAACTGAGACTTCACACACTTCACATGCTTCAATCTATTTTATTCTCATGTGTGGAGATGGAAATGTAAAGGAAAAGCTTAATTTGGAATAAGGGGGACGGGTGGAACAGGGGCTAAGAAAGGGGGAGGAGGAGGTGTAGGAGTAGTGGATGTGAACCAGTGCTGAAACAATAGCACCAAGATCCTCACCGTGATGGCTTGCAGGGTATGAACCTGGCTGCTGAGGGCCCCAAGTGTTGTAGCTTGTTCTGTGTCACAACACTGGCTGCTGGCACATTTGAGGGTTTGAGGGGTGCTGTGTTAAATGTACCCTGAGGAAAGGGCAAGCTGGCAAGCTAATAGGGAGACAGCTAACCTGGCCAGAAGACCTGGGAACTATGGTACTCAGCCATGGCACGTGAGCTCATAGTTAGGCTCCTTCCTTCTGCACCTGATTTGCAGCATCTGCAGCCTCTGTCTCTCCCTCACGTGCCAACTAAGTTCCTACCCTTTCAACTTTGGGCTGTCTGTAGCAGGTATATCTCAATCTCTCCCTGAAGCTGTTCCATTTTGTATAAAATTCAGTATTTATTGAAACCAAATGTGAGAACAACCAGATAGGCTTTTGTCTTGTAGGGTCAAGCATTTGCCTTCAACCTCACATTACAGCTAAACAACAGTTCCTTCAGCAGCAAAGCTGGCAGAAGTTCCTACCAACTGTGCTGTTACAATGCACTCTCCCTGCTGCCACAGGAGCCAGCATGGTGAGCATCATCACTAAGTGAACCACGTTATAAATAAGCAACCCCAAATCTTTGTGTGTTTCAGTGGGTTGTACCTTCCCTGTCAGCTGTGGTGGTAACTGCAGACAGTGCAATGTCAGGACCATGTGCTCAGCCATCAGGAACCACTTAGGCCATCTGTGCCACTGGACTATAACCACATCCTCCAACTCCAGACTTGCCACTAATTATAGCCCTAGGGCAGACTCCCAAAGGGCTACTGGATACAGCCAAGCTGGTCAGGCAAGCACGTGGTTCGACGTTCCCGTTAGAGCTCATGCCTGAGAGCTGAATCCCCTCACATCAATAGTTTCAGGCTGTGAATGCCTATTTCTGTCTAGCAAGAGAATATTTGAGGTTTCCCTAAGGCGATCTCAGGCTCTCGGATGCCTTAGGCACTTTGGAGAGGAGATCCTGGGCTTTGCTTCCCACTCACCTCCACTTCTGGCTACCTGGGAACAAGGGACCAGTACACGCTGCAGCATGTGTGGCCTCAGCTTTGCACCACAGCTTTGCAAAGCCAAGAGGCACCACACCAGCCGCATGCTGCATTTCAGAAATGTCTGCACTCATACCTTGATAGGTTTCCCCAATTGCCTACATAAATGTTATTTATGAAAGCTGTTTTCAGCAAAATGGACCATGAGATTCCTCACTTCAGATGTTCTTCCAAGCTCTATGAAAACAAAGGTCCAGTCCCACATCTAGTGCAACACCTGCTTGAAGGAAAATGCATCCATTTGCAGGAATGGGGCTAAATTGTTTTAAAAACTGGTTTAGTTGGCTAGCCTGTCTCAAACAAAGCATGAACAAAGATACTTTACAGGGTGGATGTAAACAGATGTGCTCAAGGCTCAGGGAGATCAGAAGCTCATACATGTTTTTGATGGCTTTCAAATATATGTTAATCAGAATGAGACTGTTGTCCTTCCTCAGGGGTCTCTTTCACTAAAGCACTCTGCTCTGTACCACAAGTTATGTCATCTGCTTGTGTCAATAATTATCTTTGGTGCCAAGTTCTTCATGTTTTCAGGTGTAGTTTTGTGGCTTCACCTTCAGAAAGTTAAGCCCTTTTGTTTCTGCAGCTACCATCCATTTCAAAAGCTGAAGAAAACTCTCAGCTTCTGCGTATTCAGGGACTCTCCTTACCCAAGACCCTTTGCTTAAACATTGCAGCAGCTTGAACCCTCCAGAGCTGTATCATCATATCATGTTGTTATACTCATATTCAATTTATCATCAGAAACACAGTCAAACTTCCATGAACAAACAAGTATCACATTATTTCAGATACAACCTAGAATAATTTTTTTTTTAACATCTGTATGACACTGCATACGATCTTCTTTTAGATTTCCAGGTAACTGAAATTTTGAGAGGTTGGCTGTACTCACCAGACCTCATGGGCCTAACTGCCTCCAAGAGTAAACTGTAAGGTTTTGGCTTGATTTAACCTCTAACTTACAGTGCAATCCAACTTTCAGCAGCCAAGTGAGTGGTGTACCTGACTGCATTTTCCTGTCCTCCTTGTTCTTGTGCCCCTACAGCTCTGAAGGAGCTGTGAAATCCTCAGCGAGGGAAGATGTTGGAGATTAGCTGATAAGCAGCTCCTTGCTGGGCTCCACGCTGCTGGTTCCCACCAAGTTTCAGGGCTGCAGAAACCAGGACACTTGGTATTTTGGAGAGGTAAGATACTGTGCTTCCCACGTTGATTTAGTTCCTGGTATCTGCTGGGTTTAAGACTGAGCAGACCTGGGAGTTGTGAGAGACCTTCCTTAGGATGCTGTGGCCTCCGAGCCACTCCAAGGGCTACTCCACATGTGTGTGCCTGAGCCCCTGGACCTCCCTCACAGGTTACTTAACATCATTCTTGCCAATAAATCTTACCTGGATCCAAACGTCTTTTATTGGTGATTTGTTTGGGTTATTTTCAAATATAATAATTTTATAGATTAAACTTATATCAGAAACCACTTCTGGAAACTCTCCTATTTCAACTGGACACAATTATAAATTCTTTCCATGTGATGGAGAGAAGGACAGATGCACCATATGGGTAAAGTTTGGTAAAGTTTATTCAAATAAGAGAGCAAGTAAGGTAAGCAGGCAAACAATTTACCAGTAAACAACTATCTATCTGATTTTTCTGTTGCTTTGAAATACTCCATTCTAATTTGATTATGGTTCCTTCCTAAATTGCTGCCTTCTCTCAGTAACTGCTCATTGTCCCACGCCTCTCATTTTGGTAGATGATTTTTCCTTTAACTATAACGTAGTCGATCAATGCTTCGTGTCCCCCAAACTGGTAAATCAAGTGCTCCCACCTGAAAAAGGCAATAACATGTTTAAGAAGATCCAGGCTTGCAGTAAAGCAGGTCACATAATAGTATATACCGGACAAGATTTGCTTGAACCATGGGAAAACACTGTTCCATGTTTACACATTGATTGCTTGTTGTATGAAACCAGTGAGTTCATGTACAAATCAGCAGAGGATGCTTTCCACAAAATAAACAGGTATTATTTTTAGATAACTTGTAACTATGAATGGATTGTTTGTAATATTAGCCCCAAAAGTCTTAGGCTTTATTTTCCACTGGAGTGATCAAGGAAAACAGAAGTGGGTCTAAAATGATAGCAGTGTTCCTTTCTTCAGATGAAAGCACAAGGAATTCATTAACCTCTCCCCTATCCAAACAAAGTGAAAAGCAAAGTCCCTGATGTTAAATCACATTTCAAACAACAATGGAAGAACAAACCTTGGTGCATTTATGATAATGAAATCCCCCTGCTTGCCAGTCTCTATAGATCCATGCATGTCTGATTTTCCCAGAGCATAAGCTGCGTTAATGGTGGCAGCTGCTAGAGCTTCATTCATTGACATCTTCAAGTTTACACAGGCCAGATGCATCACCATAGGCTAGTGGGCAAGTTAAGAAGAAGAGGGGAGTTACCAGTAAAACAAATAAAGCTGCTCATGCCTGAAATCCCTAAGCGCTCTCCACCCTCCTTGTGCAACAGGAGTTGTCCTGCGTAATGTAAGTCTTGCCAACTCCAAAATGAGAACTCTAAAATCAGGAACTTTCAGAGCCTTTTCATAAGTCTCTTGGCTCATATGAAGAATAGATGCCCTTCTGGTTTCAAGAATTTCTGGCAAAAGTTACCGACCTACATTGAAAAAACACATAAGCAATTGTCTAACCTGGGCATAGAGGTCTCTTTGCAGACCTGAAGACTGTTTTAAACAAGCAATATCTATACACAAGTTGTACTGGTAAAAGCTGTCATACTTTTCTATTGTCATAAGTATTAAGAAGAGCTTACCATTGAAAAACAGTATGCGTTAGGATTAAAGTCACTGCCAAGAGCAACTATAACTCCTTCTTCTAACATTTTTCTAGCTGGAGGTTGCTTCAGTCTAGTAGGAAAAAGACACTTGTCAGTACAATTCACTTTGTTATTACATGATAAATTACAAGAAGAAAAGTCATCGTTTGGTTTGGCTACATTCATGTCTTCAGTTGCACTAATCCCCTTCAGAGACAAAAGGCCAGATTCTCCTCTTGACTCCCTACCTATCACCCTATGGACAGCATAAATGGGAGGTGTAACCCACCACTTCTGCATGTGGCAGCAGCCACTATCAACCATCAGGCTCCAGGCCACTGAAATTCTGGTGTTTATCCAGACCACAGCCACTTAAGTCACTCCAAAAAGCAGTTTCCTAGGCCTGATAGTTTCCAAGCATGGCAACTCTCCAGCTGCACTCTCTGGCCCAGCTCTGGCCATCAGGTAAAGCACTGACCACTACTGCTTTTCTTAAAACCAGGGGACAGTGTAGGAGCAGGAGCCCTCAAGATCTGAACTCTCATTATTTGTCCTGAAGGAACTGAGGGAGACCAACAAAGGATGTACCACATCACCTCAGAGCAACTTCTCATACACAGCACAGCTTTAAGCCCTCTAACACTCTTTTAAACTGTTCCCTGTTACATCTCTTCTTCATTTTTAGACCTGTGTTCAGTAGATAATGCACCAGACACTGAAACAAATAAGGTTTCATTTCCTACTGCTTGTTATTATCCCTATATTAGACTTATCTTGAGGTTATAAACTTTCCAACTCTCTGGAGCAACCTGTGAGTTACAGCTACAGCCTTTTCCACAGGTGGCTGCAGCTCTGTTGTCTCCTTTAGCACCTTGCTTGGGATCAGTCTGCAGGATGACACATTGTCCCCAAGATCTGTATTCTGGCAGTTCACGTAGATGCAATCGACCAGTGGGTTCAAAAGCAGTAGTGCAGGTCATGGCCAGGTAATCACAGACAGAACCACAAACATGGGCATAGATGCGAACACAGGTGGCAATTGCACAGGCTTCAACGCCTCAGAAAGTGGTCTCAGAAACCAAAATCAGCTCAAAGATCTTCTTTTTACAGGAGGGAAGGTATTATTGGGTTGTGGTCTTCGTTGTCCAGCTGGCTTATTTTTGGCATTAGGGGTAGGTAGGTGATCCACCTATGCTTATCTGGAATACTTGCATATGGAAAACAATGTTCTTAAGGCAACTCTGCACAGGTTTTGCCTGGGTAAAATCAGATGAGATTTTTAAAACTCTACCCACAGTCTTTCAGCAAGTTTGATAACCAAAGGATTAATTCCCCAGCAAAATGTTCTACAAGAGAGCAAATACATCTATTGTAGACATAATTTGCCTGAAGATAAGTCACATTTCGAAGTCTCAATGGATTAACGAAATCCAGTTTTCCTTTTAAATGAGTGCTTGATTATTACCTTAGCCTGTCACAAGGGTTAAATTCCAGTGTCAAAAGAAACACTCTAAATTTACTGTGAGACTTCTCAGAAGTAGTGTAGTGCCTCATTTTCAAGAATCTCCACCAGAAACAAGACATAAAGAGGCTTAATTCAACAATTTCTATTCATGATTGTCCTTATTGATCAGCCCAGGCTTTAAGGGTTGGATGCAAGCTTACACTTTTACATTAAAACACCCTAAAACCACAAACATGTTTTTGCTGATACAAAAGATGCTCTCCAGTCTAACGGCCTTACCTGAGCATGTAGGCAGTTGTTGGTAAAAGGACAGCAGCGCAGTTAGCTCTTGCCATTGCTGTGATACCTTCATCACTAATTTCTTCCAGGTGACTGATAGCCTGGGCTCCTAGTTCTGCTCCAAGCTAAGCAAATTTTCAAGAAAATGACTTGCTGTTAATTAATTCAGTAAAGCAATGACAATTCACTATTAAGGTAAAATTTACTAAAAGAAAAATCAAAAAGAATGCTTGAAAGAATGAACGCAATACAGAGACAAAATAGTTGCTAATTTATCATAGGAAAAATTAGCCATAAGTTGGTAGTAATCATCCACTAAGCAAGAGCACACTTTCAGTTGTGTTTTTAACAGACTAACATGTAAACTATGGGACAGCTATGAATAAAATCATCATCAACTCCTGTTTACAAAGTATCTGACAGAAAGGGGTTAGCAAAACTGACACTGGTTGCGGAAATAGTAGTGCAACTGTTGTCTTTAATGGTGAAGCAGCAGAAAAGGCTTCTATGATCAACCAAGCTTTTGTTTTGGATTATTTTTTTCTTTTAAAATACAGCACAGAATAATTTAAGCAGACCCCAGAAGAAGGAAACAATTTTTAAGTGGTTGTGAAACATGGCCTCAGAGTGACTTTCTTCATCAAGATACTTAGGAGCCTTTTCTCGACTAAGTTGTCCCTCCAAGTGTGCTCACTGCACAGCTGACTTGGTGCTGCTAACAGGGCATTTAGGGGAAAAAAAGATTTTTCAAGTTTCATGGAAGTCATGCTTTTGTCATTCTTGGATTCATGGATATCTGCCTTCCCCATCTGTTTCCCATGCAGAAGATAAGCAAAGTCAATGTTTGATTAGGCAGCGTATGTTAGTCCCAGAGGTCAAGGCTTCCTCCCATGTCCTTAATTCCAGAGCTACACAAAGGCTGCACTTTCTATCATCTGATAGAAACAGATGTCTACAAACAGTCTATTTTATAAAGTCTTAGAAAATAAAACCTTGGTTTTGAAAACTGCAATTCCTTCAAGGATTCAGCTCTCACAAAAGGAAACCAAAAAGCAAAAATGGTTTAACTGAATGTTAAGAAAGACAGACATACCTCAGCAGATTTCATTGGATGGAGTTCGTCACCATGGAAGTTAATCTGTAACCCTATATCTTTTCCAGCTTGAAGAATTCTCCTAGTAGACTCCAGATCAAAAACTCCCTTCTCACAGAACACATCTATATTGTTAACATGTATTTCACCACTTAGTTTGAGTTCTTTCAGTTTAGGGAGATGGTTATTGATAATGTCATCTGTGGCTTCTGTAGCAGTTTTCCCTCTAATGAAAAGAAAACGTTACAGAGCCATAAGTGTAACATCCTTAAAGTCTGGCAAACATTCAAACTGTATATGCAGTTACTAAGTTATTTATAAAACAGGGAAATACAAACCACTCAGAAAAATTCTTTGCATTAAAAAATGTAAAACTATTGTAATTCAGGTACTCTCAAACACCTTCCATTCAAAGAACATTAGATTCTATTGCTACGTATTTCTTAATAAGGTTGGCTTCTTTGATGTTAACTAAGATATAGGATGTTTTTAAACTAATTATTCTACTTTTGTATTCATATATTCTGACCTACTTAAACTGTGTCCCAAAACACAACTGCTTATGTAAATTATTATTAAAATATGGGGTTTATTCAATATTTTAATACAAATATCAAAGATAAACAGGGATGTGTGACAGAAAACATTATTTTAAATTTACCTCTCTTCCTCTTAAGTCATTCGGAGTGATAGCTAGGTAACAGTCTCTAAATCAGAGAGGCTTCCTGAGGTTCAATTTGCCAAGGTCAGAACCATTTATGAACCCCTTATTACACAAAGATAACCCAAGAGAGATCAGCATATGCCTTTGAAAGAGCAAGCAATCCCCCAAACTGCACTTGAGTTAATATTTCACAATTTTAAGGTCTAAAGATAAATGACCTACAGCAGTCAAGCGCCTGTGACACCTTGATCCTCACTTCTGGCACTGGTACAAGAGCCACATGTGGATGAGTTGGGAGCTTTACAGTGGCAGTAAACTCAAGAAGCCAAATTCTGCTCTGATTTACAAAAAAATTGTATAGTTACAAATCACGGTAGACCCTGGCTCATGCATCCCCTTCTGTTCAACTGTCACTGAAAAAGTCATTGAGGTTTCTCAGGTTTTTACCAGGCCAAGTCTTCTCCTTTAGTTTCTTTTACATGGCAGTCTTTGGAGGAATTCAGGCTGAAAGACTGGGAGCAGAGCCAAGAAAAAAAAAAAAACAGAGGGAAATGCAAGTCTCGCTTTCACTTCTTGAGGGACTGTAATGCCTAAGAATTCAAAACTGCTGTTGTTCTAATGCAAGAGACTTCTGCTCAGGAAATCACTTTGAAAATTATTTCTTCCTAAAGATGAAAAGGGTCCAGTGCAGACTTGCCAGTCAAAAAAAAAAAAAAAAAAAAAAAAGAAAGAAAACAGAATCAGACTTCCCCAAAATAATGAACTTGATTCAAAATGATGACTGGCGGGGTGATGGAGCTGTTATTTCTTTGCCGCTCCTGCTGTGAGCTTTTAAAGTTCATTTCCTAAAGAACTAGAGATACTCCAAGTCTGGAAGTTCTGAGGCTGGAAACATTTTCTAAAAGACATGAACAAGGATCACTATAAACAGAGCAGCCTTATTTTTCCCCAGGATGGCTCAAACTAAAGCAGACTGCACCGCTTGGTGAGTACTTTAGTAAGCTCTGCCTATTACTAATGCACTGTATCATATCCCCACCAAATGACTGTGTTTGGAAGGACCTCTGCAGCTCATCTCATCCTATCCCTGGTGCAAGGCAGAATCAATTTGAACACTTGAATCAAATATCAATGGTGCCTTCTAGAAGCAGAAAATCAAACTGAATAGCCGTTTACGTAGAAATTATGAAGTTCTCAACATCTGCCCAAAACTAATTTCCAGGTAGGAAAGAAAGAACAACTAGTGCTGGCAAATCTGGAGGTTGGCTCCTTGTAAGACTCCATATATCGAATCTTTACAAGACATGCCACATATTGCAAGACGTGGGAATATGGACTAATTGACTTCTTTATCAATTAAATGAACTTTCTGGTGATGCTTCTGTTGTAAGAGGCCAGACTAAGTTAAGCCAAGTGTAAGAAGCAGGCAAGCAAATGGCTTAGCAAGAACTTAGAAAAGCTCCCTGGCAGCAGCCCTGCCAGAGCCCAAGCAGCGTTTTTTAATGAGCAAGTATAATATTGCTCTCTTGTTCCACATTAAATAGAATGATCTTAAATTGATTCATTATTACCAGATTGGCAGTAATATCTTTGCATGATTATGATCACTCCAAAATCATCAGAAGATTATTAGACATTTAATGGCTACCTAGTCAAGAGTTGCCATTATGTACCTACAAGAGAAATAAAAGCTATTATATTTTAAGATCTACATAAATAAAGAAGATATAAATAAAAACAGTCAATCTTACTGTCTTGTTTGTATGACTTAGGCATAAGTGAACTACAGGGCAGTTTTATGGCATATACTCTTGAAAGTAAACTGGCATGAGCTTAAGTGACTTGGAAGATGTCTGCTTAACAGCTTCTAGAGTCCACAAAATCATCATCTTTGTCGAACAAATAGTATCAAAGAGCAATTACCAGCCCCAAGTCTGTGGACAACAAGTTCCCCTTGCAATCCTCTACTGTCGCTAAACCTGCAGGAAATTTAGAGGTCAACAAAAGAGGATGTCTCCCTCAGCATGTTACTGGCCCATATGTTCAGGAGAGAGCCAAAGGCTGAGGACCACGGCTCTGAACATCAGGACTTGCATCAGGGAAGAACTGCAGAATTCTTCCTGGTTAAAATAAAAACCTGAGGCAGAGACTATGTTTGAACAGAGGAAGAAAAATCAAACAAAATCTTGTAGCCATTAACATTTGAATGAAAACAGAAGAGGATTTAAGAAGACCCAAACTGGAAAATACAGATAATTCAGTATTTTCTTCACAAAATTTTGTCAAATCCCCAACTAGCTTTTCTCCTTACTTAAAATACAATAACCCCACTACCTATATTTTGCTAGACATGAAATGCATCAGTGAGGACAGAACTGTGACAACTGGGACTGTACACCTGTCTTTCTAGCACATAACATCTGATGAATTTGTAAAAACACTTGAATTCACTTCATTAGTTTATAGAAATGCTTGAAATATTTTGGTGGACTATTTCTTAGAATTTTGACTGAAGTTGTCCCAAAGCTTTTTAGGGCTTGAGGATAGGAAGGACTAAAAAATATCAAAGAATCATAAAATGGCTTAGATTGGAAAGGACCTTAAAGATCATCCAGTTCCAACACCTCTGCCTTAGGCAGGGACAGCTTCCACTAGATGAGGCTGATCAAAGTCTCATCCAGTCTGGCCTTGAACATCTCCAGGGATGGGGTATCTGTGAATTCTCTGGACCTGTTCTGGAGCCTTACCACCCTCACAGCGAAAACTTTCTTCCCAATGTCTAATCTAGATCTCCTCTCTTTCAGCTTAAAACTGTTACCCCTCATCCTATAACTCCACTCCCTGATAAGGAACCCCATATATAGTTTAGGATAAAATTTATTATTTCACCATTAAGCCCTCCAAGTAGATTTTTTTTAATTAATATTTAGTATTATCAGCAGATTTTTAGTTACTTTATTCTTAACCATCTTCCAGCTACTGAAGATGATGCAGGATTCCTCTTGAATATTTATGGTAACAACAGCTAATTTCTCATCCTGTCCCAACTACACAATAAATAGATCACAATTTTTTCTAGGTCATATTATCTTGAATGTCAGAAGAGGTAGATACTTTTTCGAGTGTGTTTTTTTATAATGGACATCTCTTAAATATTGCCACGGTACCTCTGTGGCACTAAGCCTGCCACTATCATACATGCTTTGTTTTGCAGAAGCCTGCCACTCGCTCTGTCAAAATACAGGTTTGAAAACACCTGCGTAGCTAAAACTCCTCATTAAATCTTTCATGCAATGAAATCTGGTAACTTGAAGATGTTATTTACATCATAGGGAAAAAAATCAAAGTGAGAAAGGCTTGTTATGGTATGTCTACTTGAGCCATCGAAACAGTTGTGACTAAGCACACTGACTTTAATCTTCTGCTCCTCATACCTGTAAGATGTATGCAATTCTTCATTGCATGGAAGCATAATTAAGCTATGTTTAAGGATTAAATACAGTATTTTTTTTCTGTTAGCTGATCAAAATAAAAGCTCATGGCAGAGCCTGAGCTTGAAGAGTAGCAGAAAACCCAAGCAGAACTTTCTGTACAGGAAGCACTGTAACCTGTGTTATTTTCAGTGTGAGCACCAGCCACAGGCAGGGAATCTCTTCTAAGCTTATGTTGGCATTTAGTAGCCATTAAATAATGTCTTCTTTCAAGCTAAAATTCAGGAGTGTTTTCTGTACATATTTGCTATTGTTTTGTAATACATTGAGGGCTGAACAGATGAAACCTTTCTGAAATTACCAGCCAAGTTTCAATGCAAAGCAGCGATACCCAACAAGAGCAACAAAAGTCAAGTTATATTACTTTGGCACAGAATGAGCTCCACAGTACGTTGAAGAAATGCCAATATCCATGGATTGCTTAGCACGTTCGATCACTCTGAGCATTTTAAGCTCTGTTTCTAAGTTTAAGCCATATCCACTCTTGCACTCAACCAACGTAGATCCTGCTCTGCGCATGCGCTCCAGTCGGTGTTTGAAAGTATTGAACAGCTCTTCTTCTGTGGCCTTCTGAGTGTGTTCCACAGTAAAATGTATTCCTCCCCCAGCCTGGTGGATCTCCATATAGGATGCACCTGCCAGCTTGGAGGAAAAAAGAAAACAAGCCCCACCCCATCCCACATAATTAACTATTAAATGTGCATTTCTATTCAACAGATTCTAGAAAGTGCCTTAAGGTCTCTTTGCAGGAAGAACAAAAAAAGAGGGAGGAAAAAAAGCCTGTTAATTTTTCCCCGACTCTCCATCCCCTCCACTTAAGTGAAGAACTATGTAAGAAGCAACATAACGAGAATTACTCTGAAGATTTGCTCCCCTCTGACCCCAAGGGGGAAACTTATCTCTAGCTCAAAAACTCATTTATGTGGACAAAAAAGAAAAAAATTTAGACAGTAAGAGAAGGCAGCAGACTTGCATTGCTTCAATTAATGCAAAAATACATCAAGAATGGCTGCAAAGTCTGCAGTTACACTCCTCTCTCAGCCTACCAGTATCCAAAAGCCTTCCCTCCTCCCTCAGTTAGATTATGGGACAGAGATTATATATTTTCTACAGATGATAAACGGGAGTTACTATAAAGTAGAAATAATTGTGTGTTAAGAAAAGAGGAAGAAAAATCCAGCTGTGTGATTTTTTGCCGTTACCTTCATTGCGAACTCATGAACCCTATCACCAGCCCACACTGGATGTGTATGTGCATCTACCAGGCCTAAATAAAACAAAGTAAATATACACTCAGATTATTTTGTTATGAACATGTAAGCAGATGAAATGGACAGCAGAAGCTCCCCTATAAAGTTCCCATATTGGTTAGAGAAAAAGAAAAATCCAACTAGTAAAAGATCTAGGATTTTCTTCAAAGACTACTTATTTTCATTCAATTTTTTTAGGGGTGACACCTTATGCAAAACATCTCTAGGTAAGTGCGTCAGTTGCTGAGTTTTTTGTGTTGTTTTGATGAGTTTTTCAAACTGTTGAAGAAATTATAAATGATAAACTATGAAAGAGTTTATTAGACTGTAAAAAACCCAAAGTGATTAAGCTGGGCTTTATACGCTGGCACTTGCTCTTTTAATCGTTCACTTACTCCATCAGGAGCTGTTTCTATGAGCTGTGAAACCAACACTAGTGAATGCTGGAGACCACAGCATATGAAGTAGTGGTCTGACAACTCGTGTGCTAACACCACTTGCAAATTTTAACACACAATATATTACCCTAAGTCAATTTTTTTTATCAGGTAAAGTTGCAGAGCATGTGACTTAAAATCCAGCACAGCCCTTTTGCTTCCTAGCAGCTGCAGGCAGGAAGGAGAGATTGAGCTCCATGGTGGAACAGATGATGGGCAAAAGGGTAGAGAAGAGAGATGTGAAACTGAAAATTCACTTGGCGGGCCAGCTGTCTTACTGTTGTGATCTATTATACAGAGAAAGACATGAAAAATTAAACCAGAGGAGACAGAGCTCTACCAAGAAGCAAAAAAACCCCAAAAAAACCCCATCCCAAATGCTTCAATTTTCTTCTTGTAGCACCTTTGATTAAGAAGCTACAATACTCTGCCACTCAACACAAGTATTGTCAAACCAGCACTGAAGACAGAGGGAAAGGGAGAGGGATGTTTGCTAAACATTTGCTTTGCCACCATTTGGCATCAAATCATTAAGAAAAAGTACACCTACCTGGTAACACACACTTCCCAGAGCAGTCAATTATATTTTCAAATGTTACTCCTGAAAACTGATTGCGAATAACATCTGCCTGGCCCACAGCTTTGATACATCCATCTCTGCAAACAGCAAAAAATGAGCAGAGGAAGTGTGAGCCTGTTTAAATGTCAAATGCTCATTGACAGAGCTCTTGGAGCAACAACTCTCTGAAAGCAGGGATAGGGACCTGCAGGAGGACTGAAGATTCACACAGGAGGTGGCTTGCTAGTCTTACAGATGCACAGAAAACAGTGGGGCTACCGCTATGCGTTTCAAGTTGTTTACTATAACACCTGCCTTGCTCTCTGCTCACATCCTTTAGAATAACAACTTGCTACGCTTCTGTTCTAATTTCTGCTAGACAACATTATTTTTAAATTTTGGATCAGCAAATATAAGGCATTCCTCCAGTAAGCTTCTGCAGGGCACTCCTCTCCTCATGGAAATCAAATTGCCATCGCCAGCCTCCACTGCCTCGACATGAATCATGTGCTGCATCCTTGGAAGACACAAAGATAAATCTTTTGGGGGCTGATCTTCAGTTCAAAGGCAGTTTTCTCTCACTGGAGCTCAAGGAGGGTACTGGGATGCTCAGACTGCACTTGAGGGATCCCCAACAGCCAGGTACATGTGGGGAGCTTCCTGGGGGACACGCGGCACCTCTGACCTTTCAGCTTAGTCTTTCTCCAGCTCTTTTCAAGCCACTGGAAATCCTGGGTACCTCACTAAAAGTATCTATGCTACATGGCTGAATTTCTAACAGGCAAATATCAGTTAGATCAGTTAGAAATGGGATAGATGTAACTATATACGTTAATTATTAACTAAAATTGCATTAATCACACAGATTAATTATAGGATTTCTATTAGCTCAAGTCAGTTCACCTAGAAATAAAGCGTAGGCAGAAGGTGGTAGCAGTTATGATTAACCTGAGGCTGGAAGTGTGAACATAGCACGATAAGGGACATTATCAGGTTATGGATTGCAATGACAGTTATGAAGGCACATTTCATTGAAGTCAGGTTGCTGCCATTCCACTGCCACTAGGCAGAGGCAGGGGCAGGGGCAAACACTGGGCAGGGACGGGCACCACGCAGGGGCAAACACTGGGCTGGGGCAGGTGCCAGGAGGGGCAAACACCAGGAAGAGACAGGCACCATGCTCAGATGGGCATCGGGCTGGGATGGCACTAGGTAGGGATGGCACTGGGTAGGGATGGCACCGAGTAGTGATGTCTTGGGCTGGGATGGCACTGGACTGGGATGGCACCAGGCAAGGATAGCACCAGGATGGTCTGGCACCAGGCTGGGATGCCTCCGGGCAAAGATGTCCCCAGGTTGGGATGCCCCTGTCCCCGTGGGCCCGGGGGGTCTTGCCTGCAACTCCCACACTCACCGCCCCACCACCAGGCTGGCTCCCCGCAGCTCGGCCAGGCTGCCCACATCACCCCTCAGGAAGCGCTGCCCACGGGTGCAGACCTGCACCAGCTGCCCCACGTTCTCCAGCAGCAGCAGCTCCCGACGCTCCATTGCTGCCTCTGCCAGCGCTCAGGGTGAAGGGCAAAGTCTGCAGCTCAAAGTCCAGGCTGAGATCCATGACTAGTGGTGTCCCTCAGCGTCCCTGCTGGGACCGGTGAGGTTTAACATTTTCATCAACGATACAGACAGCACAATCGAGTGCATCCTCAGCAGATTTGCAGACGGCACCAAGCTGAGTGATGCAATTGTCACACTGGAAGGATGGAATGTCATCCAGAGGGACCTGGACAGGCTGGAGAAGTGGGGCTGTGAGAACCTCATGAGGTCCAAGAGCACCAAGTGCAAGGTCTTAGACCTGGGTTGGGGCAAACCCCGAATTCAGTACAGGATGGGGGATGATATGATTGAGAGCTGCCCTGAGAGAAGGACTTGGTGGTGCTGGTTGATGGGAAGCTTGACATGAGCCGACAGTGAGCACTCACAACCCAGAAGGCCAAACATCCTGGGCTGCATCCAAAGAAGCATGGCCAGCAGGTCAAGGGAAGTGATTCTGCCCCTCTATTCCTCTCTTGTGACATGTCATCTGGAGTGTTGTGTCCAGTTCTGGATCATCAACACAAGAAGGATATGGAGCTGTTGGAATGGGTCCAGAGGAGGTCTACAAAGATGATCAGAAGGCTGGAGCAGTTCCCGTATGACAACAGGATGAGATAATTTGGGTTGCTCAACTTGGAGAAGGCTCCAAGGAAACCTTATAGTGACCTTCCAGCACCTGAAGGAGCTACAAGAAAGCTGGGGAGGGAGTGTTCACAAAGGCTTGTGATGATAGGACTAGGGGCAATGGGTATAAACTGGAGAGGGGCAGATTCAGACTAGACATCAGGAAGAATTTTTTCACTATGAGTGGTGAGGCACTGGCACAGGTTGCCCAGAGAAGTTGTGGCTGCCACATCCCTGGAGGTGTTCAAGGCCAGGTTGGATGGGGCCTTGGGCAGCCTGGGCTGGTGGGAGGTGTCCCTGCCCTTGGCAGGGAGTTTAGAAGTGGATGATCGTTGAGGTCCCTTACAAGCCAACCTATTCTATGATTCTATAAAATCAGGACAGGTTGGGCGATTCTTCATAGGACAGGGGTGATGCAGTGACCATCCTCACCCCTGCCACATTCAATACTTGGCAGAAATTTAGACATTAAGAATTAATTTGGCAGCAGCTCCCTGCGCTAGGTGATACCGTTCTTGCTGCAGCATGAGGCTGTGTGACAAGATCTGTCTGTTATGCTAGTTTATGATAGGTTCTGAAGCACTAACTTTGTGAGTTGAGGTTTTTTGGAGCCCTCTGCCCACATTGCATAACCTAGAGATTTCCCTTTGCTAAGAAAATAGGAGCTCCTGAATTTGGATCATTTGTCTGCCCACATTCACTTTCCTCAGTGTCCATCACCTCGCCAACATCCATCACTTTGCCAGAATCACAGCATTGACCCCTGAGGGATCGTAACAGCTCTCACCGCACCAGATATTCAGGCAAACATCAATTTATCCAGGTAGGTAATTATTAATACAATTTCATGACTGAAAGTTTTATGCAATTCTGCTGCCCCCTAGAGAATTCAGAATGGGACAGTCAGGATCAAGTATTTACTCTTGAAATGCATTTATTTTCTTCTCTCTTCAAACATTCAGAAGAGTATAGGACTCCAGTAATTCTCAGGTGGAAAATCGAGTGTATTTCTAAATACATGGTCCCTCAACCACGTTTCTGGTGGTAGTAAGCTTCATTTGACATTTTCTTGTAGAAAAACTATCAATTTTAAATGCTTGTAAAACATATATATGTGTGTATGCTTCTTCCTGTACAGCAGAAACAAATGGATGTGTTGGCTCTTTGAATAGCCTTCCTGCTCATGTCTTGGTTTTGAATGAGGCAATGTACGCAACTAAAATGCAGTGGTTTGCATTTAATAACACTTCTGAAAAGTATCTAAAACTATAATAGCATCAAGTGTTATCTTGTGATGCTACTCCACTGGCTCAGTGCTGTACCAAAACATCATACTCATCTTCCTCCAAAAGACTCTTCTCACTAACATGCACAAGAATAACAGCAGAGGTGGCAGATGGTGCTTTACTGCTTTCAAGAGTTCTTGCTGCTGTCTTTGGCTTCTCCTGGCAGTATCACAGTATGTCGGAAAGAACAAATCAAAGAACTGCCTTCTAACAATCATAGCAAAGACCAAACACTCCAGGAGAGGTAGGAGGATGAGGATGCTTAAACACTCATGGTGGGGTGAAAGCTGGCATCAGGAATGAAACACAGAGCACTGTGGTGGACCCTGACACTCACTGGACCAGTCCTACCAGTAAAAGCAGAAATGATAATTCAACTGGAGCAGAAGGGAGCATTCCTCATCCACACACAGCTCACCTCTGTGTGTGGTGGGGTGGCAGGCAGATTAAGAGATCTAGAATGAATTGCTTTACTTTAACACCATCTTATGGCAGTGTTAAGTACCACAAAATCATCTTCCTCATATCTATAAATATTTTGGTATATATATTCAATGAGCCGCTCTTTCTCCCTTCTGAGGATCACCAGGGAACATTAAATTCCCACCTGGGTTTGTACATCCTTGTTTAATCGCATGCTGGGCCATCCAGTGCTTCCATGAGCAAGGACTAGAAGTCAGACAGAAACTGGCCTAAATAATTCTTATATTTATGTTCTCACATCTGTTTTTTCACAGAATCACAGGGTTGGAAGAGACCCATTGGATCGAGTCCAACCATTACCTCCAAACACTAAACCAAAACTAAACTTGTCTCTTTCAGCAAATCCACAGAGAATTTCCAAGAGCAAAGGTGGCAACAGTAGCTCTATTTCTAGTGATCAAATCCAGCCACCCATCACATAAATTTTGATAAAAAGGAGGAAAAGAAAGAACAATTCTGTGGAAAACTTTACATTTGCAAGAAGTATGTTGTTAGACTCATAGGAATAAAATTCTTTTTTTTTCCTGCAAAATTTCACAGGTGTTCGTAACAGCTATCAAAAGAGAACTCCTTTCAGAGTGAAAAACAAAGCCAGTTCCTTACAGAGCTGAAAAGGTGTGTTCCTAAAACAACCTAGGGATAATATCCTATGCTCATTTTACCTGTTATTATGAGTATTCTATGTTCCTTGCACTTGCCAGTTCGGGTAGGAAAACAACTTATTTCACCAAAAAAAATTAAAGTAAGGTAGTGAAAGAGAACAGAGAGGAGAAAAAATAATAAAGGTAGAGATAAGTAAAAAATTCAGTTGAGTAGCAGGTTGTTGATTTAAGAGATTTTATCTCTTCTTGTTGGTGTTTCACATGAGTATATAAGATTGAGTTTATAGATGCCCTTCATGTTGACGCTTTACTTCAGAAGCCTCTGCACTGCCCTGCCAGTGGTGGTGATGCAGACAGGGCCAGTGCAGAGCTGGCACCAAGCTCCCCCCCATGCCTCCAGGGCACCAGTGGCAACGCACCCACTACCTTCCACTATGAGTGGTTTACTCAAAGCTCAGACCAAGCGCTTCATGGAGGCATTTAGACCTGAGATGGAATGCTGGACCATAATGCTGGATTTACTGCTAATTAGCTTGCCAACACTTAGCTCCTTTCCTTACAGAAATCAGGTAAGCTAATGTCACAGCCTGTGGCATGTTGGAAGCTTACAGAAAACCTCTTTTCTTCCCCCTGTCATCTCAGACTTCAGTGCAATATGCCTGTATGAATCCAGTCACAGAAGGGGCTGGAGTCTGCAAAAAGTAGAAAACAGCCATGTGTAAGGCAGGCCAGGACCACAGCAGAGAACAAAAGAAATTTTTGTCTTTTGTGAAGTTCCACTAATGAGATCACAGAGAGATATAGGAGGAATTCTATTTTCCACATGTGTAAAACAGGAATAATACCTCTGTATTTGGTGACAGCATTACAGTTAAGTGGGTTTAAGTAACACAATGGTTGTAATTTACGTTCAAGAAGTGCACCCGCTGACGTCTGGGTTCTGCTTCGCAGAACATCTCTCCAAACCACATCCTACAGGTAGTGACTCTTAGCTCCATCAGTGCCTCTAAGATGGTCTCAGACCAGCAGCACTGGCAAAGCAACAGCTTTTCATTAAGAAATGCTGATAAATAAGAGACATTCAGTAAACCTCAGTGTTTCAGAGCAGACATTTGAAAACATGGTTATTGTGTTCCTACCAACACTTTTAACATTCTGAATAGCTGGTAACACAGAGAGACTTGCTTTTTATGACAAAGACTGGGAAAGAGCACTCACATTTTGCAGTCTTAACTCCAATAATGCCATTTAAGTCTATGGACCTTTATTGCTGCCGGAATGCTTTTGTTTGTGTGGATACTGGCTACAAAGTCAATACAGATTTGTCCTTATAATAAGGATTGTATAGCCACACATTAAGCTTTGTGACCCAAAGCAGCAGAATATTTCCTAGACACACTGGGTATAACGGATCTACCCATCTCACCTGCACTGAAGTCCTCATGACTATTTCCAATTTGTTTATAGATAGGTTTAAAGACTATGTGTGGTTAAATAGTAACGACATACATACTGTAAACTATACAAACTGCCATGCTTTCCTGTGTTTCAGAAGGGAAGATAAGTGGTTCACAGCTTTCAAAACAGCAAAGACAGCTAAGAACGAGCTTCGTGCAAATACAGAAGATGACTTACAGGACTGAAATAAGGCTACAAAGTGTTATATCTACATCTTCTTAATTAACCAACTTGGAGCTGAAGAAATCATTACCAAATCATCAGTGATCCAGAGTAAGCAGATGAGGATATTTTTTTAAAGTAGTTTGTTGCTCATTCCACAGTCCGTATTACCATCATTAAGGAGAGAAGGGTTATTCCTACAGCTGTTCCAATCTACTCAGCACCTTAGAATGACAAAAGAAAGTCACAAACACAGAATGAAACATTCTTGACCTTCTATTACACGCTCTCCTGCACTGTAGTATGACTGCCTGACAACACAGCACTGACACTGATGCTGAACTGAGCTGATACAAGAATGAACCATCTCTTTTCTTTTGGAAAGATCAGCTTTGCAGATCTAATTCATTGTGGCAATCACTTAAACTCAGATATTTCCTTTGACAGTAATGGCATTTACTGACACAGGTAATGCTTTAGAGTTGGTTTAGCGGGTCTTTTCAGTTGGTTCGATGTTTTAAATACTAACTCTTCACCAATATTTTCAGCTTTACGTTGAAATAACTGCCTGTTCCTCCAGCATAAGTGTTTTAGACACCAACCAAAGACTAGAGATCATTTCAAACATTCACTTTCCCCAGATTATAACACAATAGGATGAAAAGCAAACACCTTATTACAAAGTTATGGAAAACAAAAAGAAAAACAAAAATTTTATTTCCAGATATACAAAACACCTATTCTCTCATTTCTCCATCTTCTTCCTCTTCTTCCACACCTCTGATGTACAAAACGTTATTGCACCTGTAAACAGAAACAAAGAGTTCCCTTAACTGTAAATGTTTTAATTTTCCAGTTGCTATCTATCCACTACCTGAGGCATCTTCCTGCCTGGCAGCAGCATAATTCCACATAACAAATTGCTGCTATTAGCGCTGTATAGCTTTCTGCAAAGTTCATGACAGCTGCAAAGCTACTGAGTTTATAAACACAGGAACTACTTGACAAGGCTGTACAAGAAATTTTTACTCAAGCCATCATCTTTTATCGCCAAATACACAAAACACTAATCTACTCTACTAATGCCAAGAGATTGATAACTATGCAATAATCTGAAAAAACAAGGGACTTAGTTACTTCAAAAAGCATCATTAATACTTTGAATCACGGAATCACTAGGGTTGGTAAAGACCTCTTAATATCCAACCATTAGCCCAACACCATTGTGCCTGCTAAACCACAACTCAAAATGCCATGCCTACACATTTTCTAAACCCCTTCAGGGATGGAGACTCCACCACTTCCCTGAGCAGTCTCTTCCAGTACATCACGACTCTTTCAGTGAAGAATTCTTTTTATAATACACAATCTGAACCTCCCCTGATGCAGCTTGAGATCATTTACTCTCATCCTCTCACCTGTTACCTGGGAGGAGACTAGCACCCACCTCACTATTTCTTTACAAGTGCTTCAAAATTCATTCTTCCTCCCCTCAGAAAGCATCTCAGCCTTCCCATAAAAGTTACATCAACACTTAGTACCTTAGTTAGATAAGAAACGGAGCACCTACCAACACAAGTTTCAATGCAAACAGTAAGAATATCTGGGGGTACCCCACCTCCACCACAAATATGCAGATTACCTTATCAAAACTTCACCCAGGTGTCCAGACAACGCACCATCTATGTACTCCTCTGTGTTTGCAAGCTTGAGAAAGAAACCAGTCACAGTCAGAATAACTACACTAGCAAAAACTTCACAGAACCCACAGTTCTGCCCCACAGACTGGCAGGGAATGACCCCAGTGGACCCCGCTCCCAACAAGCTAAGGCTTTAGAAGCGCCCCCTGCTCTCTCCATTTGCCCTCCCTAGGACTGAAAACCCTCACCAGCAGCCCAGACGGTTGCAGCCTCCCCACCCCTCTCACCTGCATGTTCATATAGCCGTCGACGGAGACGAGGTAGCCTTTGTATTCCATCCCCCACTTCAGCTTCACCATCACTGGTTTCCCTGTCAGCCCGTTCAGGAACGGCTTGGGGTTGAGGGGCAGACTCTGACGGGGGAAGAGACGCTGCTCAGCGGCACTGTCCGGCCCTCCCTCCCACTCCCCCGGGACCACTAACCACCATGTCCCTGGTTTCCCCTCCTCCCTCCCGACCCCAATTACCTCAGGACCGTTAACGGCCATGCCCCACTCTTCCCTCCCTCCGGCTCTCCCAGGAATGTTAACCACCATGCCCCCCTCTTCCCTCCATCACCTCCCGAGCTCCCTTAGGACCACTAAAGGCCATGCCCCACTCCTCCCTGCCAGCTCCCCTGGGACCACTAAATGCCCTGTCCCACTCTACCCCCTCCCATCGGCTCCCTCAAGACCACTAAGGGCCCCGTCCCACTCCTCACTCCCCCCCAGCTTCCCCAGGACCCTTGATGTCCCGTCCCGCTCCCCGCCGCTCACCATGGCGGGACGGGGCAGCGGCCCGGGACACGCAGGCCCAGCCGGATCCCTCGGTGCGCGCCGCGCGCTGCGAGAGAATGGGGGGCGGCCGCGCCGTTCTGCTTCCGCTTCCGGGGGCGCCGCTTCGCTCACCCCCGACCTCTCGCCGCGCCGCGCGATCGATAGGCTGAGGCAGCCCCGCGCGCGAAGCGAAAAGCGGGGCTGCTCATTGGCTGCCGGAGGAGGAAGCCTCTCTCATTGGCTAGGATGGCTGCTCTCCACCCCCCCCCCAACCTGCCAGCCAATCGCTGACTGCCCCGAGCGACCGAGGCTGCTCATTGACTGTCGGCGGCGCGGGCCTTCCTCATTGGCTGGGTTGCCCCCCCCCGCTCCCCCCGCCAACCAATGGGGCGCTGCGACCGGGGGACGAGCTGCTGCGGACCTCGAGCCCCTAGGGCTTTAAACCAAAACCGTGAGCAGCTCCTCTTGCGTCTTTGAAACGGCTCCAGGGATGGAGACTCACCCACCTCCCCGGACAGCTGTTTCCAGTGCCCGAGAACTCGTGCAGTGAAGTTTTTCCTAGTATCCAATCTTTCCCCTCGAGCAGCTTCAGGCTGGTTGATGGGAAGCTTAACGTGACCCGGCAGCGTGCGATCGCTGCCCAGAAGGCCAACAGTGCCCTGGACTGCATCAAAAGAAGCATTGCCAGCAGATTGAGGGAAGTGAATCTGCCCCTCTGTTCTTCTCTTGTGAGACCTCATCTGGAATGTTATGTCCAATTCTGGAATCTTCAAANGCCCCATCCCTGGAGGTGTTCAAGGTCAGGTTGGATGGAGCTTTGGGCAGCCTGGTCTGGTGGGAGGTGTCCCTGCCCACCACAGGGAGGTTGGAACTGGATGATCTTTAAGGTCCCTTCCAACCCAAACTATTCTAAAATCCTTTGTTTCTATGATTCTATGATAATGTGTGAGGCTAATGAAGTGTGTGCTCCCCAGCAGGGCAGGGATTGCTTTTGACCTCAAGATCTGCCCACTCTGAGGATGGTGGTCAGCTTGGCTGTAGCTAGTCTGTCTGTGCTTCACTCTCTTTCTGCACAGGTTCTAGTGGATGAAACGCTGGACATGAGCCAGCAATGCGTGCTTGCCGCCTGGAAAGCCAACCGTGCCCTGGGCAAGATCAAGTGTGGTCAGAAGGTCGAGGGAGGGGATCCTGCCTCTCTACCCTGCTCTGATGAGGCCATAATTGGAATACTGCATCCAACCCTGGAGCCATCAGCACAGGAAAGACATGGACATTATGGAGCGGGTCCCAAGGGGATCCACAAGAATGATCAAAGTCCTAAAATACCTCCCCTATTAAGAGAGGCTGGAAAATTTGGGCTTGTTCAACTTGGAGAATAGAAGACTCCGAGGAGACCTTATTATAGCCTCTCAATATTTAAGGAAGATGGGGAAAAAAAAAACGTTTTAGTGGGGCTTGTAGCAGCAGAGCAAGGGCTAATGGTTTTAAGCTAAAAGGAGAGGTTTAGACTAGATATTATGAAGACATTTTTTACACTGAGGGTGATGAAACATTGGAACAAGTTTCCCGGGGAGGTGGTAAATGCCCCATCCCTAGAAATATTCGAGGTCAAGTTAGATGGGGCTCTGTCTGAAGATGTTCCATCTGAAGATGGTCTGATGGGGCTCTCTGAAGATGTTCCTGCTCACTGCTGGAGTGTTGGTCTAGATGACCTTCATGGTCCTTTTCAGCCCAAATCATTCTGTGATTCTATGATCTCCATGAGGTGGCAGCGCTTAACATGCATGGTGCCTGTGGCACATAATGGGAGGCTTCCAACATGCTCTCCCGAGGTTATCTGCAAGCCTTGCAGGCAGTGAAAGTGTGGTGACATCAATTCATAAATGTTTAAGAATAAATTTGCAGAGCAGTACATTTTTGTTACTCCACATGCATCAATGGAAAACCTCAGAGTTAATAAGAAACTAAAGTAATGCCCTTGCCAGCATGCAAGTGCTCTACTCAGTCTCATTTGACACCCAGACAAAGAAGATGCCAGTTTTTCTTGGCTATAGGGAACACTACACATGTTCGTACTCATGAAACGTCCATCGTGCTCTAGCTGTAATTTGTGGTTCAACCTCTGGCTGGCAAATATGTTAAACCAGCATTTGTGCTGTTTACTGATTTGTCACATCTGAACTCGTGCCTTCTACTCCTCTATGTCTTAAGTCATCAAATGCTGCACTGTGTATTTATACGGCATAATCCCTTCATCTTTAGCATGTTGGATGCTAAATGTGGAAAACATACATCCAGTAACTAACCTTTCTGTAACAGAAATATTACATTTTTTGTGTACTTTAGCTTCCAAAGGTGAATCTGGTGCCCTAGTGTTGAGAACAAAACCATCACCACCTGCTTAAATCTGAGGGATTAATGCTGTTGACTCAACAACCTGTCTTTCTCCAGATCCAGACTGTCTGCAAGCACAGTGGCTGCAATACCTTTATTGATGGGTAGGAGTGAATAAGAGTTGGAATTCTAATTCTTTTTGAGTAGCAGATGCTTGTTTCCATGATCATTAGAAATAAATGTGTTTTCTTTTAGTGTGTGTTGGATGGGCTACAGAGACAACATCAAAATTGTGCTAATTGCCTTTCTGGAAGCAAGTCATAAGAGTAAGTCATAAGATTTCTGTAAGGAAGTATGTGTTGAAACTATATAGGAAAAGCGTGAACACAACGGGAAATGGTATACAAGTATATAGCAAAATTTCTCATGCCACTTGGAGTAAAGAATAACTGATTTCAAGTGATAATGTGTATAATGTGGCAGAACACAATGAGCTTAGTGTATCTCGAATAAAATCACGCCATAGGAGCACTTTTCTGACAATTGCCAACAATAAATATATCTGTGAATGGCAATGTAAAAGGTTTGGCATGTTATCAGTAAACAGCACTTGTTACTTTCACATACTGAACCAATTGTGGTCACAATGTCTCCTCATGTTGGGAAAACTTCTTGTGTACCAAGAAATAAAAGAGCAATTGCATTCAGCTTTTAATGCACTCTGCTCCCCTAATGGATGATTAAATATTCCAACGCTGTTGTTATGAAGTTATCAAGAACCAGAAGAGTTTCCCAAGGTCATAAATGTTAGTGTAGAAGTCAGAGAGCAGGAGTTCTTGACTTGTAGTTTCATAATCAGTGAAAGAATTCATGCGGCAGTAATCTCATCAGCTGTAGACTTGGTCAGCAGCAATTTTATGTGGCGGTAGGGTAGGAAGAACTACTGAAAGCACAGAATGCGTGACTACATCTGATGTAGTTAACTGGATAATTTGGTTAATCAGGAAATGAAATAGCTTTTCCTTCCCCCCCGCCAAGGAATTTGCTGTTTATCTTGTTGACTGAATCATTCTAGCTCAGAGACAGTTTGCTTACATGGGTCTTATCCTGACTTTCAGCACAAGGGTGAAGTTCACCTTTTGTTTTCTGCATTTCCCCGTGAAATAGGGGAAGTAAGAGAAATGAAGGAAGTAATCCTTGGCATTCTTGCATTCTTTTCTGCCTTTGGGTCAGGGTATTTGGGATGCTGCTCAACAGGAAATTAACAGGAAAGAGCTTTTGTCATAGATTAATCCACAACTTAGATCTTGGGTGAATAGATAGCATTTTCTCTTACAGCTCAGAGGTGGGAATTTAGCACAGTGTCCTACACTCCGATACTAAGGAAACACATGAAACAGTTGGACATCTGATGGTGGCAGCATTTCTGGTGGAGGGACTCATTAGCTAGCATTATCTGTGGTAGTGCAAATGCTCACTGACATCATTAATATGCCATGGCACCATAATGCCTGGCAGAGTGGGCTAGCCCTTGTACCCTCATGTCGCTGAGAGAAACCTGAGCTGCCCAGAGATGTTTTCTGATTGGGCTGAGTTTGATGAGACAGGAACTCCCTGCAATAACCCCCTTCTGCTTGACATAAACACATTTTTTGAGGAAACATTCAGAGCTGCCCCGTGTTCTAGCTTCTGGGCCCCTCATTTAGTCACCTTTTCCTAGCAGTTTGCCAATATAAATGAGGTTTTGCTCTGCTACACTCTTCTCCCACATCAAGTGAATTACTTCTGATACCTGGGCACCATCAGAGAACTTAAAGCAGCCATGAATGAGGAGTGGAGAGAGATGATCTAGCAGAAGAAGGAAGCTCCTCCAGAAGACAGTACCTTCAAGGGACAGGTTAGCATCAAAACAAATCCAATGCAGCAGCATGGAGTTACTGGATAGATGAACCATCACACAATGGATGAACATCAGCTTCTGGTTCTGTTGGGTTTATAATTGACAAAGTTGTGTAAGAACCTGCTGCTCTGCCAATATGAACCCGTACAGGTGAAGATGTACCACCCTCCTTCCTCCACCTTGTTGGACTCCCAGACCACTGTGTATGGTTCTTGAAAATATTACATGAAAAGATGCCTCAGTCTAAGCTACACAGTTGTTAAGTAGCCTTTTGCAGACTAGGAGTTGTATTCTGGCAAGCTCTCTAGTCTAACTACTTGGAGATGCAGTGTTTATAACTACCACGGACCTGGAAGTATTTTAAGGCTGTGTGCACCTTTGGAGAGTTTTGCTGCTGTAGCAATACCGCTAAAATGTGAAGAGGATCTAAGACTCAGGCCAAATCTTGACAGGAAATAAATTTATTTTTCCTTCAGTATTAGGTGTAATGAAAGTTTTGCCTTTATAAACCATGCTGTGAATTGTTTATAATGCTCTCACATTATATGCAATTACATTCTATAATGTAATTGCTCTTGCACACAAATTTTCTGTAGAAAGTACCCAATGAAATTTTGTCTAAAAATCTTTTTCAATAAGAAACGCAAATTTCTTGTCTATGTAAAAAATCTGTACCAATTATCACCTCTCAGTGACATGGGAACTGCTGTGGCAGTATGCGTGGATTGTGAGCAGCCCACATAAGAGGTACAATCCAGATGGTGTGATGGTTTGCCAGAATAAAACGATTTCTCTCCCAACAGTATTATCACTGAGATCTCTACCAGTATAACATCGGTCCTCTCTGTTGATGATTTGTCATTTTAATAACTCCATCTTTGATCAAATCTCCATGAGTGAGGCAATAACCATCCACCATAGACTTTCACCATGGATGAGGACTGGGATCCCTGGAGGTGTTTAGTGACATGATTTAGTGGTGGACTTAGTAGTGTTAGGTTAATGGTTGGACTTTATGATCTGAAAGGTCTTTTCCAACCAAGCGAGTCCAGAGAAGAGCAACAAAGCTGGTGAAGGGGCTCGAGAACAGGCCCTATGAGGAACGGCTGAGAGAGCTGGGGTTGTTTAGCCTGGAGAAGAGGCGGCTGAGAGGAGACCTCATTATTCTCTATAACTACCTGAAAGGAGGTTGTGGAGAGGAGGGAGCTGACCTCTTCTCCCAAGTGACAGAGGACAGGACAAGAGGGAATGGCCTCAAACTCCGCCAGGGGAGATTTAGGCTAGACATCAGAAGGAAGTTNGGATGGTTGGACTTGATGATCCGGTGGGTCTCTTCCAACCTGGTGATTCTATGATTCTATGATTGTAACCTCAGTGATTCTATGGTTTTATGATCCAGTAGGTAGTGACATCAGGCCCCAGAAGAAGAGAGGCCTTCAGTTTCTCTCTGATATCCTAATTCACCTGTTTCAGGTTTGATCTGACTATCGTCCTCATGCTGCAACATTCACATTTTGGAGCAAGACTGTAGCCTAGAATAGATGTGTGGTCTTGCTATACAACACTTGAGGGGAAGGGCAGCAGGGGAGGGCACAGGAGAACCATAAAATTCACAAAAGACTTGCCATCAACCCTGTGTGCCTGGTGGTGGTGGGCATACTTATATGAGGAAACACAAGCAAGATGCAAAAGTCTGATGGACTTTCTCAATGAGCAGAGACTCTGCGGTAAGGGACTTCCAGTGTGGGTGGCAGGGGAGATCATGTGAAGAAAGAATGCAGTGCTTCTGCTCAAGTGAAGGATTTATGTGCAGTTTCAGATCAACATAATGCCATTTGCCTGCAGAATGGTGTCTGTGAAATGAGATGTTGGGAGGTGGTAGGTATATGCTAACAAAAGCCCAGGTCTTGATGGAGTCACAGTAATTTTTTGTGCCCCTGCTCCCCAATGAATTTTGCCAGGATGGCTCTGCTCTGAACTTGTCACCAGACTGGGCTGTGCCAGTGAGAAGGGGCATGGGATGGGTATTTAACAGATATTACGGGAACATTAAGGCCTCTTTTTATGCATATTGGAAATCTTTATTTTTTTGTGCAACTAGTATTCATACAATTATGCAGCTACACTAATGGGAGGCCTTTTAAGAATGTGTATCTGAAAACACAGGCTCCTTTGCCAAGAAATAATGGGACTTCCTTAATTATCAGCTGTTATCTGTTTTTGGCAAACTTTTGTTGCTCTATGTCTCGTTTCTTTTATGCTTTGACATTAATGAATTGGAATTGAAATTATGTGCTGAAGAAAACAAAGTGATCTGTATAAATAATAAAATGCATTCTTGTGTGTCTCAAAAAGAAGGGGGATCAAGCATTGTGCAGAAGGAATTTGGAAACTGTGCTTTCACACAAACATCTTAATGGAAACTAATAGCTGGCTCCAAATCACAGAAGTGGTTCAAGAGTTGGTGTTTTGAGAAATCTGCCTGAGCAGAGCTCAGAAAGTCTGGCTGGTGTTTGGAAGCTCCCTTGTTAGGTGAGAGCTTGTCCCTCTGCTTCCAGCCAAAGCTGAAATTACAGTGGTGAAGGTACAAACCTGACAACGGTTTCTAAACCCCACTAGTCCTTTACTCATGCTGAAGCCCTCTTGGACAAACAGTTACTCTGACAAACACAAGAAAGTAGTTTTTAATAGTGAGCCTTGTCAGGGGAGAGGGGAGGAAGGAGTGTTTAGGTAATAAGGCAGCTGGATGGGCGCATGGGTCACTGGGGGATTGCTGGTCAACAGAGACTAGATGTTGTACAAGAGGTGCTGTCACCATTTCAGAGAAAGGCCAGAAGGAAACTAGACCTAGAGAAGAAAGTAAAAGAGAAAAACACTGCTGGGTTAAAAGGAGATAAATCCAGGATTCCTGAACTACTTAGAAAACTCTGTCTGAGCCCACGTGTTACTCTGGAGAGATGAGGCAAGTAGGAGCCTGGGACCTAAAGAAACCAGTGAGTCATCAAGGCTGACTGGCAGCTGCAGGGACAAATATGTCCCAAACTCCCTCCATTACACTGTGAGGCTCTGAATGTGCTGTGGTTTTATTAATTTGGTGGGGTATCACAAAAGGGAAGCCAAAGGGAAGAGCGATTTGGGGTTTGAGCCTTTGCAATGTCTGCTGGGCTGTTTGCTGTTTGCACCTCTCCCAGGGGAGCCAGAGCTAATCCTGGGGCAGCTGGACCAGAAAATCTCACTTCCAGAAAGGGACTGCAGACAGAAAAAATCCCCAACCCCATGTACTCTGAAAATGTTCCAGAGGCAATGTCTGCATTTCATGTTTGACTTGAACCTGAGCCCAGAGCCCACATCTCAGCTGAGAAGCAACGATCATTGCCCTGCATCTGAGACCAGTGACTTCTGCCTCACCACTGAACTGGTGGTCCTTTTCTGGGGACCTCTCCAGGGCCAGGTAGTGGTAAAGGTCTGCTGTAAAGTCAAATATAAGTGTGTAAACCTTCCTCATGGAGCAAACTGGAGGAGAAGCTTTCATTCAGCCAGTTTCTGGTCAGCTGCTACAACCTCTGAGCATCTTATTGCCTGCCTGAAACAGGCAGGAGTCCCAACTTGCATGGATGGGCAAGCTTTTCCCAGATCCCACAAACTCAATAGGCTTAGCCTGCACAAGATAGGAAGGGTTACAGGGAGCAGGAATTAGCAGTGGGGATGGATGGTCAGTTCATTAGAGCCAGACACACATGGCAGACAGGACAAAAGACTGAAGCGTGCTCAAGGCAAAAGTAACTTGACATCCCATGGTTCAACACACATCATCTGATACAAATCCAGGAGGGAGATCATAGCTGTAGCTGTTTATGCTGGTTTTATGCCAACTGTTCCCAAATTACCAGTGCCCTGACTTCAGTACTTCTTGGGGCGGTGCCCAGCTGCATGTGTTTGGTCCAGTGTGTCACCACAGAAGTGCCTTTCTTCAAAATGTTTTAGGAGTTCAGTAGTCTTGGAGATTTGGCCAGCCAGGTTTCCACTGTGTTGTGTCAACAGCAATGGTGCTCACTGAGAGCAGCTCTGCTTCATCTCCAGTCAGGAGGCCACTGATGTGCTGATGTTCCCTTGTCACAGTGCTTTCTGTAATACTTTAGACTGCTATTTAATTTGCCATTTCTGCCTTCGTTTTGCCGAGTACTCTATTAGATCGCTTATACAACCGTTATTGTGCACAGAGGATGGGAGCTGGCTTCTCTCTTTGCCCAGCAGGTGCTTCTGAGGGGGCAGCTGAGGTACCATGGGCTTCCTAACGTGGGCACCAAGAGCCTGGAGAGCCACAACAAGTAGTATTGGTGCTTCCAAAGGTGCACTGGCAATTTCTGGTGCTCCACGTACATCCTAGGTGAACTGACCCCACTGCCACGCTGGTCCCTGCAGGACCTTTTTCTGTTCCTTGCAGTCTTATGGCAGCTGCTGTTGCTTGCCTCTCCTGGGCACAGGTGGCCTCAGCAGCATAGCATGGACATTTGCCTCCATTTGGTGCCTTCCTTCTCCAAAGCAGTGTCTCCTCTGCCCCAGTTTACACCATAAGTAAGGTGAAGGGCCAAACAGGCAAATGGAAGGTGCTCTTTTAATAGGACACAGAGGTGGTCAGTATGAGGTCATCTCTTCTACTCAGGGATGCATTGACAGACACATTTGTGAGGGTAGTTACTGACCAGGCAAGTGAAGAGATCAGCCCCTGAACATATTGTTTACTGCGATGCAGGATAGAGATACTTAAGCTTGTTTGGGTAATAAAAACAATTGAAAAAAAACCTGTTTCTCTGCCAACAACCATATTCTGGTGTCTCAGCCAGCTCACTCTGACCAGCACGTGCAACTGTGATAATCTGGAGGATTGAAATATGGTTCAGGCTTAGACTGTGGCTGCATTTCATCAGATTTTCACAAGCATAGCAAAAGGTGTATCCTTAACAAAGATTGTTTATTGTGACACTCAGGTCTTTGCACCAAAACTCATTATCATTTTTTTCCACAAAGAGAACATATTTGTTTGTTTGTTTTAAAGGAGAATAAAGGAACATTTTTTTTTTCCCAAGCTCCATTCTTGGAAATTACCTTCTTGGCCTA
The DNA here is from genome assembly GCA_013389865.1 of Piaya cayana. NCBI lineage: Eukaryota > Metazoa > Chordata > Aves > Cuculiformes > Coccyzidae > Piaya > Piaya cayana. The sequence goes on along the minus strand of WAAB01019527.1, from coordinate 327,275 downwards.
AATTTTCTTGAAAAATATCAGCTTGGTGCAGATATTTCCTGCTTCCAGGAAAGCTTTTCTAGAGATCTGCCTGCTGTAAATATTTATACTCACAGTTAAAAGCTGCCAAAGTTATAAGCTGATAAAAAGAGGAGTTTAGAATGGAAAGCAGCAAAACTTTAATAATAGCATTGCCTAGTTCCCTTAATAAACAGATGTATTTAATGTGGATTTTATATAATAAACACTAGGTTAAATATGAGACTATTGTACCATTGTTTTGCTACACAACAAACAAAGATTTAGCATATCCATGTACAATGATGAGTATTTTCTGGCAACTGTTGTATTTCTACAATTATCTGTAAGGCTGTTTGGTCAGTTGTAGGTTGCAATGAACTTATATTTATGTTTCTTTCATATAATGCTTCACATAAGGCAAGTAATTACTTGATTTGACAGCCTGTAAAAGAGATGTAGTTAAAAGGGAAAGGGCTAGTTCATACCTGTGACACTTTGTGGATTTACGTGCTTCTGTGAATTGGACAGAAAACACCATAGCTCCTCTGTAGCTTTGTGGGTTCTTGCTTTAAATGCTCAAGAAGCAATTCATTTTTTATCTCTGGGAAATATGAACTAGAGGATTAAAGTATACAATTAATGATTTCATAGAATCATAGAACAGTTTGGTTTGGAAGGAACCTCAACAATCATCCAGTTACAACCCCCTGCCATGGGCAGGGGCATCTCCCACCAGACCAGGCTGCCCAAGGCCCCATCCAATGTGGCCTTGAACACCTCCAGGGGTGGGGCAGCCACAGCTTCCCTTGGCAACCTGTGCTAGAGCCTCACCACCCTCATAGTGAAGAAATTCTTCCATATGTCTAGTCTAAATCTGCCCCTCTCCAGTTTATACCCATTGCTCCGAGTCCTATCACTACAAGCCTTTGTAAATAGTACCTCCCCAGTTTTCCTGTAGCCCCTTCAGGTACTGGAAGTTTGCTATGAGGTCTCCTGGGAACCTTCTCTTCTCCAGGCTGAACAACCTCAACTCTCTCAGCCTGTCTTCTTACAGGAGGAACTTATTTAACAACAGACATAAAATCCACAGCTAAACAGTTGTGTTTAATTCACAGTACTATCATGTTGAGACTCCAAGAATTATAATGGAGGTATGACTTTAGATTAGGTAGATGATAAGATAATTGACAATAGAATCAAGTGGATAGCAATTCCCATGCCCCTTTGAACTGGGCTGTCCTAGGAGAAGCGTGATCATGGCAGCAGGTGACAGTGTTTCTGTTCCAGCACTGGGACACCAACTCACACTGGAGGACCCCGGCAGACACTTCAACCACCCAGAAGATAACAGTGGCTGGAAACCTTGACAGCCATGATACTTGTTCACCTTTTAATAATTAGCTGAATTTAGATCTGCACAGGGGCTTTCCCATGGGCCATGTTGACAATGACCTTTATAATGTGACTCTACATTTTATGGTGTTTTGGGAACAACACTAATCAGATTTAAGAACCTGGTTTTTGTGAGGTACTTCTGAGGTTGTTCATAACTGATCTGCATTCCTTTAATACATTATTCATAGAATAGGCTTTCTTTATGGGTCAATTATTTGTAGTGCTAAACTTCTCAGAATTTTGGGGAGTTTATTCTGAAAGTAAAATGCTCATCTGCATGAAGTTATTTCCTTTTTCCCCTCCTGAATTGTCCTCATCAGTAAATTAAATATAGACAGAAGATACTGCAGACCAGTGTTCACCAAGGCTGAATAAATATATGAGTATGTAATAGCTTGTACAAATGAAAAATTCAACCTTTCTGATATTGTCAAGTTGACTCCAGCCTCAGATAATGGGCTAAAAGGTGCAATCTAAGTACATTGATTGGGACTGTAATGTCTTTAGCAAATGAGGGAAACTGAATTCCCTTTGCCTACATAACCTTTGCCTTCATTGGTTTTGCTTTATTCACATTTGGAAGTACACATCATCTCCCAGTGTGTTTAAATAGCAGCAGGATGGAAGTAATGACTGCACTTTCAAGGGCAGAATGCCCCTGAGTTCCATGGGAACAGGATGCTAAATTATACTAAAAATTCATAGAACGCACGTGACTCAGACTGAAATTACACATCTGAAATATTGTTGTAATGAAAAGCATTGTTTAGTATTTTTTATGTGTAGAAAAGGCAAATCCATTTTTTTTCAAATAGGTTTTACTTTCCATATTTTATCATTTAATATTCACATGAGTATTAGATATGTGCATGATAGCACAAAACAGTGCAGACAACACTATGTCTATTAACCTATATTTCTGTGCTAAATATGTGTGCACACTTTATATTATTTACTAACAAGCATTTTATTTCAGAGATCAGAAAAATGTGGGATTTTGCTGTGTTTGAGAGCACTGATTACATTCACAATGGTGAACAGATTAACCATTTAGTTGCAGGTATCAAGGTTGTCACTCAAACTGGCAGCACCTCAGAACAGCTAAAGCTTATCAAAAATTGTCTGGATTGGAAATGACAGCCATACATGCATGAATGCGTCTGTATGGCTGCAAGATTGTTGAAGTGTGAAGTGAAGAAGTTCACTTTAGTTTATTTTTTATCATAATTACTGTATTTCATGAGGGAACATTGACTTGCCACATGATAAATACAAGGGGAAACAGAAAGAAACTTCATTCTCTTATCATCTTTGTCTCCCAAAGGTCACCACATTTGAACAAAGCATATTTATTTCATTCCTTATGCATTTACGTAACCATTTACTGTACTCTGTATAAGTGAAGCAGAATAATTTTTTTGCGAGACTAATTAAAAGTTGCATGGTAGAAAATGTTTTTGTGATCACAACACCGTAACGAAATTGAGCCGTCTTTGCTGACGTGTGCTCGATTTACTGGATTTTAAAAAACATATTTCCCACACTTCCAGCAGATTGTTGATTTTTAAGAGCGAAAGAGTAAGGATTTTCATCCTAAGCAAAGTAAAATCCTTTCTGAGCATGCTTAGAACAAAAACTTGTGGTGATTTATCTCGACTGTGTTCTATTTGTTGTGCAGTTTTATACCACTTCCTAGTTCTAGAGCATCTTAGAAAACTTCCTTGTTAAATCAAGAACAACTAAATTGCCTCTGAATCGACAAGATTGGATGCATAAAGTTTATTTGTCTCCATCCAAGTGGCATTACAGTCTCAGTTCCAGCATAAAGTGACAACCGGGCAATTTTACCATGTTCTGCTTTTCATATCCCACGTGGATTAAACACTTAGTGAATAGAAGCAGCCAATAATTTAGTTATATGATTTCACCATAGACTGTTAATGGAGTTGAGGGTTGCTCTGAGAAAGCCTGGAGATTTTAGCACAACAGATGGACAAACCCAAACTTTTATTTTAAAAAAACCCAAAAATTCCATTCCCTCAGGTGAGCTCAAATAACTGTTTTCAAAGACTGCCATAGGTGCATACAGGACTTAGTTCTGTGGCTGAAGTTTTTGAGAACAGTATGATCTACAAAAGAAAGGGGAAGTTCTAACTGGCACAGCATTTCAAAGTGCCTATTTGGTTTCCACCGAGAATTTGGGAATTTTTCTTTTTCTTTATTCCTTTTAGCTACCTAATTAAAATGGAAGAATTAATACTGTCTGCACATATACTCAGAGGCAACTCTTGTATCTGAACTTGCCAGCAGATGAAGTGTTGGTAAAAGCAAAAGTTCATGCTATGCCCCAAAAGACTAAATTGCGTAGCAGCTTTGACACATGCTGTTATTATTGGCGTGAGGTTGGGGACTGGTCTTACCCCTAATACTGGTCCAGCAAGCAGCTTCAGCAATTTGTCAAACTCCTGTTAGAAAAGCAGTGGCATTTTTTTATTATTCTGACCATCACTGCATTGTTTTATTGATGTTATGACGGCATCTAGAAGACTTATGCAAGTTTGAGGCTCTTCTGCATGGGGCGCCAAACAAACACAAAGAGAGTGCCCTGCAAAGATATCACACCATCGGTGGGGAGAAGGAAGCATCACTGAAAAGACAGAGAATGCAGGCAAGAAAGGTAACTCTTAATGTTCTACCTGTCACCGCAATGTGAAAAAGCATTCCCAGGCTATATTACTTTTTGTTGCAAAGCTATGACCTGTGTCTAAACCCAGACGTATATTTTTCCCTTCTTGGTGGCTGACCACAAGAATGAAGACAAAATGCTTCCCTTTCCAAATGCGTGCAAATGGCTCTGAGATATGGACAGATATGGGATTGTCAACTCCAATTAGATGGTGAAATGACCTACTGTACTTCTCTTCTATAGGTATTACAAAAGCCGTTCCACCCATGAATTAGGCATCAGCAAGAAGCTGAATTTAAGCTCACTATTGTATGGGAATGTCCACTCTGCTTTGCCACACTAAAGACATTCAGGCAGGCAGAACACCCTCCGCTGACTCATTAGGGCATACATTAGAGGCAAACTTGCTGCGCTCGCCATGAACCCACTGCGCTCTCTTGAATGGTAGCCCTTGGTGGATGCTTGCAGGGCAGGCCGGTTCCCACAGCACCCCGCTGATCCCCTGTGAACAGATTCGCAGCTCCCCACTGGCTGCAGAAATGGATTGCTTGCCCCATCCTCACCCGCCACTGACAGCCCTCATAATAATAACCTGCCCAGGAGGGGAGGGATGGGAATGGGTTTCTGACAACTCATTAGCCTGAGATACAGTTGGTTCCTGCCAGGGGTTGCCTCTGCCACCACCGAGTGAGCAGGACAATGTCGAGCAACACCAGCTGGATCTTTTGGGGGCCATTCTTTGCCCCCCAAAAGTTACTTTTATCCTCAGAAAGGAGCGTCTGTGGAGGGTGGCCTGGTGAAGAATCCCGAGGAGGGGGAAAACCAGAAAAGTTGGCAGCGCTAGAAGTGCTGAGGAGAAAAATGAGGCCAGCAGGGGGTCCTATGATACTATAATGAAACCACAGCTGCTCAGAGGGGTGGAAGGCTGCCCTTGGCTCAGGTTCGCATCCACACATCATTGCTCTTCAGGCAGCAGTTCTGTTCTGAGGTCCTGGGTCTGATCACTGTAGTGCTGTCTCACTTTGTCCTTTGGCTTCACCAGGACATCATGATCAAGGTATCAGTCTGGAAAAAGGAATCAAGTGAAGAACCAGGAAAACTCTATTTGCTTTTCACTGCTGTCTGCAGCTTGTCTTCTAAAATTCAGGTGCACTGAACTACTCTGTGATTTTTTTTGGCCCAGTTGAGAACTACATATGCGATCCTGGATGCTTCCCTGTGTTGCTGGAGTGGTAGATGGGGCACTTCTGAGCCTGGCAGAAATGCTTTTGTGGTGTAACTGGTCTATGAAAGCCACCAACTGAAAGTTTCTCAGGCTGGTTTCGCAGGAGAAGATGCAGAGGGCTGTCGGTGAGGGGCCATTTCTTTCCATCTGTCATGGAACATTTTTAACTTACCTCAAGCTTGGTGAGTGATGCTTTCAAAGGAGAGATCTTCACTCAAAGTTCTCAATAAGAGCAATATAGGGTAAATTGATAACCACAGGCAAGAGATATCCTTGCTTCTAATGGAATTGGAGCAAGACATGGGGAATCCTAAAGTAGGTCACATATTTCTCCCTTGCTATGTATATCTCATGTTATATCGGAGGCAATTTTCTTTGCAAACTGAAAGCCTGGACTGCAATTCCTCTAACTGAAATTTTCAAGATTAACTAATATGTTCAGATGAGAAAGGCCAAAATAATTTATTTATAAAGTCATTATCTGGCTGCACACTGGTAGACAATGACAATTTAATGAGCCTTCTACAAATTCTAGTGCAGAAATGAGAAACCGCTTCACCAGGGGGAGAATTTTTCAGCACAACTTATGAGAAACATTGTCTGCTGGGCATGGAAACAGTCAGGCCATAAATAAATAAATAAATAGAATTATCATAGTCTACTGTTTTCATACCACAGCTGCTTTGGAAATAAGAATGAAGACTTTCATAACTACAAGTCTCAAAGTAATCAAGCACTGTGGTCAGGGAAGACTCATAGATAAAGCTGAAGTTTTGGGTGAAAGTAAATCACAACAAAACAACTTCTGTTTCAGAAGGGAGGGAAATAGGAAGGGATGATTCCATATTCAGCCATCTAAAACTGTGTTATTATTGTTTCTGTCTTCTAAGCAGCCTGCCCTGTAGGCAGGACTTAAACTATGAAGAGACAGAGATGATCCAGGCACACTGGAGACATTCCAGACCTGCTAATAGTCCCCATTAATCATGGAAGCTACAACATATACTAAATCATATTAGAGGCCAACAAAAGGCTTTTAGCATCATTATTAATGAATTGGAATATGATTAAATAACCATCTTCTTGAGTGTGGAAATTTCTTCTAGGATGGAAAATATTGATCTTGATGACTGTGTAATTCTGAACTGCCTTCAAATTTGCAAGTGATTGCACCTTTGCTAAAGGCTGTTGTTTGCAGTGATTGCTGTGCTTGCACAAGGACAGACTCCAGCTGATGGTGCCATGTGTTCCAACAGTACAGCCATAACTAGAAAAAAACTGCTTTACTTCCAAGTTCATTTTCAGCACTGAATTTGTTAGAGGCTAAAAAAAGGCTTAGGGAAAAGAAAACACAAAACTTGACTGGGACAAAAGAGACATAGTCCAAAGGAGCAAAGATTTCAGCACTGCATCTCAGCCACTGACAGCTGTATTGGTTGCAGCACCCCAGTGACACAGTTATCTAAAATTCTCAAATAAAATATCTACACTGATATTATCCTCAATGTAAACCAGACCACAGTTTTGCAAGTGAGTTCGAGTGTGATATTTGGAGCTGAAAGTGCCTGATGAAATGCAACAGTCTGGAGGGAAGTGAGTTAGGAGGAATCTGCAGAGGAGGAGGATCTGTTAGAGGAGACTGATGCTAAGGGCCACCAAATGTGTGAACGCAGCAAACAGCAGCTCATCTGATATTCCTCAGGCCAAAGGGAGGAACTGATCATAGAATCACTAGGTTGGAAAGGACCCACTGGATCATTAAGTCCAACCATTCCCATCAATCACTAAACCATGTCCCTGAACAACTCATCCACCCATCCCTTAAACATGACTCAACCACCTCCCTGGGCAGCCTGTTCCAGTACCCAATGACCCTTTCCATGAAATATTTTTTCCTAATGTCAGAGCTTGAGGCCATTCCCTCTGATGTTACTTTTCCTAGTGCATGAACAGATCCACTTTTTGGGTGTGTCTTCATATAGAAGTATGTATGACAAGGGAAAAATGGTTTCGGGAGATGAGTCTTCCCACTTTATGATGTGGAAGCTATATATAGAATAGATTTTCATAATGTTTGTAAAGCTTTTTCAGTGAGCCATTTTGATATGTTTCACTGAAACTACTTTTCAATGGGAAAGCAAACGTAAAGAAAAATAAGAGGATGTTTTTCCACCTCTTTAGGAGATGTTTTTGGCTTTTGTACACTTCCTTCCATGCTTGTTAAACACACTTTCTCAAAGTCCAAGCACTTGTTTTACTGCAGCAGGCTAAATGAGTCCAGAGAAACAGCCAGACCTATGTTCTCTGTGCCGTTTCTGACCTCACATAATATTTTAGATACCTCAGGCATTTCTCTGTCACATTCTCTAAAGGTAAGGACTGTTAAATCACATCTGTAAACCAAAACATGGAAAAATCTTTACATGTGTGAAATTCCTTCTCATTATATAGAGAGGAATAGTTTACAGATTGCTCTAAGAGCAAGGCAAATAACTCACTAGAACAATAGGAATAGTATATACAAGCCTCTTAGCCTTGATGATCTTGTTTGGCAACAAATGTCTGAATGTCTTGGCTGGTTTACTTGAAAGTAACTAAATTAAATACTGTCTGTAGTTCATCAGCTGGGAGATTTCTTCTAAGCACTCTACTCTGGTCCAAAAACATCTGCAGATATATGAGGAAAAGAAGGCAAAATAGCACATGAAGGAGATTTACCTCTCTTGAAAATAAATGCAAATGAAGGGATTCTGGCTAGCTTGGGAATTCCCTACTCATGGATTTTGATGCTGGAGACTGAACAAAGACAATATGAGCATACATTTCCAAGAACATCCGTGTCTCCCAGAGCTGCAAAACTGAGAAGTATCCATGATTATACCCAGAAGACCCAATAAATTGCTGTTTAGTACTTACTTAGGAAAAGGTCAAGACATCGGATCAGAATCCAGATTCTCGTGTGCTAGGCTGGATTTACACATGTGGAGACACTCTTTTTGGAAAACTATTCCCCTCTTGAAAGCTCGAATTTCTCTCATTAAACTACTCTTGAGATGTATGGAACATACTAGGCTGTTCACATCTATGGGTGCATGGGTCTGAGTGCTGTTTGACATATTTTCACACCTATAAAACTCCATGGGTTCTTTGTACACTCCTGCTGAGTCAGAAAATCCCTAGATAAATGCCTGTAACACACTGGAAGGCTCACCTATTTTGTTTCCCCTGGTATTCCTTGCATCAAGTCTGTGCCTCAGTGTGCAGCAGTGCTGCTCTGAGCCTTGTGGTTGCTGATCCATGATCTGTGAGGTCTGGCAATTGAAGATCTGGATTTAAGGAACCGCCAGAGCACTGCGTCCCAGCCACAGCATAAACCTCACAAGGTTTTATTGTCCTGGACACTTCTTTTGTTTTCCATGTAGAAGTTTTGCTCGGGAGGATTTTGCCATCTCCCTGTATAGGTGCGTGCTTTCCTGACCTCCCTCTCATCAGGGAGGCTGGACCATGCTGCATCTTCCCCGGTTGCTCTATAGCACAAGCCACCCCAGTCACTGCAAATGTACAAGGCTGTCCCACAAGCCCATATTTCTGAACAGGTTGGCCTGACAGGTTGGTCAGCAGGGGCTTCAGCCAGACTCCTTTCCTGCTGCAGCTGAGTGCCACTGCCCTCCCAGGCACATCAACCCCCCTGCAAGTGCAGACGCTCACTGCATGACCCCAGGCATACCATGTTTTTTAATATGCTCAGAGGCAGATGTTGAAAGGAGCAGTTTTGTAAGAGTTACTAGCCAGTTTTGTAAGGTGCATCTGCTGTACTGTGTGTTTTCTTGCTGTCTCTTATTCCGTCAAACATGGAAGAAGCCAAAATTTTGTGAGCCAAGTCTAATCCCATTTACATCATGATTTTAACTCCTGTAATACTAGTTCAAAGCACATGTCCAAATTTAGAAGCAAGACTAATGCAACCTCAGGCTTAGCATTCATCAGATCTCACTAATTAAGCATGTTCAGGCCTGGTCAGTACTGGATGGAAGACTGTCAAAAAATTATCTACCTTAGCTACGAATGACCTCAGAGACTGTAGGTGACACGCTTTTCTCAGTAATCAACTACTGTCCCAGTCACACTTAGCTTGGCAGTTTTGAATGTCTGGAGCAGAATGTGGCTTAATTACACACACAATATTTCACATGCATTTTTCCATGTGGAGAGAGAAAGCCAGCCTGATTCTGAAGACCGGTACAGGACTACTGGTCATTTAATACCCCAATTTTCAGTTCGGAGGACAGAGAGGGCCTTTGATGCTACACAGCGTGTACTAACCATCTGCACAGTGCCCTCTCCTAGTGCCATACCTTGAAGACATAATGAAAATGCTGATGGGCTGGGCTGGACTGGTGCATACGCTCATTTATCATCAGTTAAATATTGAATTATTTTTTTGAGGGGAAGGATGATAATTGAGGCCTGGAGTTCCAAAGAGAATGATCATCTTCTTTCTGTATTTGTTCTCCTTATCCACCTGATCCCTACATTCATTTGGCTCTGCTGCTGTTATACACTTCTTGCATTTGCATGAAACCCCACCTCTGCCAGTGTGAGACCAACAGATGACTTGTCCCCAGTAAGAAAGTGCTCTTCCAAACCTACGTGCCTTCAGCTGTCAATGACCGATTTACAATTAAGACTTTAAATGCCCAACCTTTCTCAGGGGTCTGAGAGGATCATTTAAAGTGTCTAAGATGAGTACATGTATAGCCCCAGAGGGAAAGCAAGAAAAAGAAGAAGAAGGTCTTAGTGTCATTGGTAGTTTGCCACTGCACTTGTAAATTTGCTTTGCTCTTTCCTGGCTATGCTAGGATTTCAGCAATAACCCCATACAAAGCATGTATCAAAGCTTTTTGACTGCTGCAGCGGAAGAAAATCTTGACTAAGGCAAGTACTATCCACCTGCAGTCTTTCCAGAGACATCATTATGTTTATGGTAGGATCAAACTATCACCCCTAAAGATTGTTGGGCTTGGGGATAACTTTTCCAGTGTGGGTTCCTCCTCCTGCTCTGCTCTGGCCATGAGTCCTTCAGGAGAAACTGCCTAATTTGACTAGCACTGCTGTAAATCCTTGCTGTGCCAGGAAAGCAGGAGCCCATCGCTGTGGGATACCACCAGCACTGTGAGATGATCCAGCACCTTTTGAACTAGCAGGAGGGAGCTTGGAAAGTGCACGAGCGAGATCTGTCACCCTGGTCCCCACTCCATCCCCTTGTCCCTCAGGTGGACTCCCCCAGCCTCTCAGCTCACCACACATGCAGTCTCCTTTTGTAGACCTGTCAGTCAGGATAACGTCCTTGACCAGGCAAATCACAGCCACTTTTCAGCTGGAAACAATGCTCAAGCGACAACACAGCATTGTGCTCAAAGCGGATTACACAAGCAGGGCTGTCTGCCTGGCATGATATTATTATATCAATAAGACTTTTCTTTCTCCCAGAAAACGTAAGCTCTGTCATCTTTTAACAAAGAAACCCAATGCCAACCTGCTGCCAGCCGGCACTTCTAGCAAAACACTGCTGCTTTTCTTGGAAAGCGCTAACAACTATGGCTTGTTCATGACAAAAGCATCAGGGGCTCCAGTGGGGAGAGAGGGGAGAACTGCTTCAGCGGTTCAGACTCCTCTTTCCAAATCCAGTGTGAGCAAACAACAAAAAAAAGGATTCATGTGAGCAAAACATCCCTGATGCAACTGCCTGACCTGATGCAACCCCCTGCCCTGATGCAAACCCCTGCCTTGATGCAGACCCCTGCATGTCAGCAGAAAGCCCTCGCCCAGCAGGTGTGTGTGGCAGAGATGGACCATGGATGGTGGTGTTTGTGTCCCTGTGGCATCAATGGGGTCCATTTCTGGAGCTGATGGTGAAACAGGAGGAGCAGGGGGCAATGGCTGTAGCCACAGAAAATAGCACATGCCAAGAAATATCATTTGCTATTTCAAGGCTGCATTTCTTGCTGCTCCCAAATGCTGTGGAGACCTTCACTGCTGGCTGACAGGCAGCCAGTGATAGACAAAATGTCTCCCCAGGTCAGCTTGTTCCTCTTGGTCCTTGAGTGTGTTACTTCTAGATGCATTTTTCCCCCTGAAGCAATGTTGCACCACCATTGCTTTGCACTCTTTGTTATCTTTGGCTTGATCTGGGCTATTTATTTCTCATGACATAATTCCCATCAAGTTTCAGAGTGCTTGATTCCTGTAAAGTAGCATGAAAAGGCTGTCGCCATTGTGCCTACTGATTGTAGATTAAAACAAACACAATTCCATCTGGCTACATCAATCTGTCTTGCCCATCTGTGGTTTTGCCTACCAGTTAAATTCATTAATCATTAGAATAAATCCCTTTCGAAAAAAAAAGGGAGAGTGAGACCATTTGTTAGGTTAAGTTTAGTTTAATTTGCGATGCCTGCTTGAACCTAACCAAGGGAATTTGTGAGCAGCATTCCCAGGCCAGACTGAGAAATGTGTCTGTCTTCACAGACACTGAATACATCTGCATGCACAGGAGGGCTGAAAGACAAGTAGGTATTGCAGAAAGATTGTCTGAGGGACAATCTAGTCATATTTGGGTTTGTGCATGTCAAGAGAAACCCTGTTGAAATCAGTGCAGGGCATTGATATAAATCTAATGTATGTCTCATTAGGAGGCAGTATGTTCAAACATACCAAGTCACCCTAAGCCCCATTTTCAAAGGTGACCCAGTAGAAGAGGCCAAGATTTACTGGTGCTTGTCAACATCTGTAAATACGTATGTTGACAGTATAGAATCTATGCTCTTTAACATAGATTTTACCCATCCTTCTCTGTTGTTAATCAAAGGGTTGTATTTCAACAGAACAATCCTCCTCCCTGTTTGAGATGATCTAATACTAAATCTTGCCATCCCTGCTGGCCTGGCAATCTCTCCTTCATCAACTTTAGTTTTCTCAGCACTGCTCCTTATACAAGGTGAGGCTGCTGACATTTCCTAATTTGATGCTCACTTGCTGCCTTCTGTGTGATACCTGCTCTCCCTGGGTTAGCGTTTGTGAACTTGTTTGCATACCTGTTTGCGTACCTTCCCTTGCAAACAGAGTCTTGGAGCCCTCACAGAACCCAGAAGTCCTGGTTGCCTTGAGATGGAGCATGTGCACGATGCAGCCAGGCACCAGTACTCCTATGGGTTCCTGTCCTGCAGCAGTGTTTGTAGTATCTACAGGCACCCACCACCTTCCAGACGTGAAGCGGTGACCCAGAACTGAGACAGAGATTCTGCATGTACACTGGAATAAACCCCTGAGCCTCTGAATATGAATAAGCCAGTCAGCTGTAGTTCATTACCACCTTAGTCATTACTTAGCAAATATTTGGACTTCTGCCAGAATTCATCAACATATTTCTGAATTCTAGGAGTGTCAAGAATTCATACCAGCTGTTCATTAGTCACTACTCACCACTCAACTTGCTCATGCTAGGAAACACTGATGTTTGTTTAGAGAATCAGAAACCGCACTGGTTCATCCACCAGGCACCCTGGTCACAGAAGTTCATTAGTGAAACATGGCAGCTAACATTCTGCAGGACACACAGAGCTGGAAAATTATTTGCCGGATAGTCAGCTAATGTTTTTTAAAAATTCATAAGCTTCAGATTCATTTCCCAAAACAACATGCTCTGAGTAGCTCTGACCAGAGGATCCACAGAGTGCTGGTACAAGGCTCCAGCCTGTCATTTAATTGTGCTCAAAGCCTTTTTAAGTGTCTACATGGCATTTCAGGGCTACTTCAGGGCCTAAAGTCCACTTTGAACAAGTCTTTGGGGCAGAGGCCCAGAATCAGCTTCTGCTTCATTGCATTGCTACATCTGGCTCTGTCTCAAGAGATGACCTGACAACCTTACTCAGGTTCACTTGGTCCTCCTTGAAGATGAGGCTCATAGGTGGCAGTGGCTGTAACCAGGAGCCAGCTCAGAAGTTACTATCACCCAGTGGTGGAGCCGGCATTCTTTGAAAGAAGAGGGGAAGAAGAGGTGAAGCAATGTGATCAAAACAGGATTCTTGGGTCCACTGCAGATGTACATCAAAGTACCCAGTACGGGACTTGACGTGCAGGCCTTGCACAGGCATATTCTTCAAAGACTTACACATGCCTGTGAGGCTTTTCTTGAAACTGAAGAGGCTGCAGCAGCTGCTTCTTTCATATTGTGATCTGAAACAAGCACAATGCCACCTCCCAGCAACTCTGCTGCGTGCAGCTTAGCCAAAGCTGCTGTCTGGCTTGTGTTACCACAGAGTGGTAATCTCAGCTGGGACATGCCTTCTCCCATCTGCAGGTCCTGGATGGTCCCCCTCTTCAAAGATAGCCCTTTACCGGCTTTGTTTAGTACTGGCATCTCCTTTCTCCTGTTTCACATGGTCCTTCAGTGGTATGGACTTGCCATGCTGGCTCCATGCTGAGCACTGCTCGGGGAATCAAACTTTTGCAAATGGGCATGTAGCTCAGCTCAGCTTCTTTATCTTTGATATGGGCATCTGCATGCCAGCGGGATGACGCCTCCTGCCTTGGGCCTCCCAAGGATACCCAAGAAGGAGAGTGACTTCTAGAAGATCTCTCTATTCTTTTTAGGAGAGTCTGCTCCAGCAGGCAGCATGGCCCAGTTCTGGTATTTTAGGTTGGATGTTTGTAGGTGTTGACCATTCACAAAGAGGTGGGTTTGGCTCTAGACCGAATGTCCCCAGTCTACCGTATGGGAAGTCTACCATAATCTCACTCATGCCCATCTTTGCTAAGAGATCTCAAGTGAAATTACTGAGGAGAAACTAAATGGCAAATGTGGAGTCCAGTGTACTAAATATTCGTGCAGATGAAGGGAATTGAAAGAAGATACAAACATAACATATAACTAAATGGTTGATTTCCTCCAGTCAGTTAAAAGGAAAGCTTTAATTTCCCTAGAAAGAATAAAAGAAAGGAAAAAGCACAGCCCAAGGGAAGGGAGGAAAGAAAGACATTAAAAACCAGAAGGCAGTATTTCCCATTATGAAAGGATGGTTTTGGAGACATAATGCTCAGAACTACATTATTACAAGATTTCTTGTGATTTATGACAATCTTATAACTGACAGAAAATCTTTGACATAATTCAGTTAGTATTAGGAAAGGTCCTTGGAACAAGACAGCACAAGCTCTAAACTTTTAATTTAAGTTAAATTAAAATTCTTACAATGAGAGCGTGTAAAGACAGCGCATGTCCAAGCAACATCATGAATGTTACAGTTGAAATGTAGAGATACGCAAACTGGTTGCTGGGCTTTGGGGATTGTGCTTTAGTCCCCCTTTTAAAAATATCTTTAAAAATAACTAAGGGAAAAGAAACCCCAACTGTGTTTCATGTCCACTCTTGCTTTCAAAATTACAAGCAACAATTTCTGCTCACTAAAACCTGCTGTCAGACAATTCAATCTCAAATGCACTGGACATTGTTTTTCACAAAATCCAGGGCTTCTGTGCACAGGAGGCCACAGACAAACCCATATAAGTACTCACTGAAAAGAAACTTCATCCCAAAATAGAAAATATAATTCCCTGCAGTGAAGATGAAGGCTAGAGGCTAACCCTTCACATCTGCCATCTATTGGGTCACCGTTGACTTTTCTTCAGACTCTGTTTTGAACTTGTGCTCTTGGTTCTGCTTCTACCTGCCTTTGTGGGCAGGCTTAAGTTGATTACTTTCATTGTCTCTGTTCATAAAATGTAGAAATAATGGGCTCCACAGCTCTTTGCTTTTCAAAGAGTAGTGAAGTTTGCTCGGATTTAGTCATGTATTGCTGCAGCAATGAGGAACATGCTGTCTGTTAAATAAAACAGCAGGTCAAAATTACTTTATGTTGGAACATTTTAGAACAGAATTTTTAGTGAAGTAGATTAAAAACATTATTTCAGGCAAGTATAAAACTTTTTTTAATTTCAGTTCAGAAAAAAACCAAGTGATTATCATTTTGTTTCATCCTTTCCTCTGGCCTTTCTACACTAGAAAGGCTACAGAGTAAGGGAAACAGTTCAGTTTAGATCAGCAAACATGAAGGCAATGTTTCCTTATACATTGGGAGATGAGAGGATAAAGGAAAATGAGCAGTTTAATTCACTTTAAACCATAACAAACCCTAGAACCTGTTCTGCTTCCATCCAGTCTCTAAAGAGTAATCATGGATTGAAGCATGCTTAGAAATTAGGAATTAATTTCTTATAAAACCACAGACATTTCAAACACATCAATGTGATTTTATCAAATGAGAAGTCCTTTTTCATCTGTCCTCATTAGACACTAATACTGACCTGGCAATCCTCTGCTAGATATCCATATTGAGCTGGTGGCTTCATGCTTTTTTCCATTCTCCCTTTCATCCCCTCCTTCTCTCCTTTGTTCTTCAGTGGGTTTCTGAACGGCAGCTTGTTTTTCTTGGCTGCCTCTCAGGAACGTCAGTCAATATGGGATTACTAGATCTCATCATCTTTGATTTCAAACCTATTTTAAACTCATTAAAAATCAGAGCCGTTTGTCCTGTGGTGTTTTCTCTCCTGTCTGGTTTCCAGAAGCTCAGACATATTTAGGCAAGGACAGTAAGGTGCCAAAATACCTCCCAGTTTGTGATATGAGATTTGTCCTGGCTGTCCCCTCCCTTGCAGGGCATAGGGCTGCGGGTGCAGCACTGTGAGGCTACTGGAGCTCATGGCTGGACCCCAGCATGAAAAAGGGACTTAGGAGCACCCTGTATGCCTGCCAGAGTTGTTAGAAATCCTCTCCCCAAAGCAGCAAGTTTCCAAGGTGCACTAGGGATGGATGGGATGCAAATCTGTTACTTTAGTCAATAGATTCCTGTAGACATTTCTATCCAGGTGCCAATTGCGGGGTTAGGATATCACTGGCCTGCGGGTGCTGCAGGAACTCTTTCCCACCACCCAGATCTGCAGTGGTCCATGTAGGACACTGGGAGAATTTGTTACCTCCTCTCACCCCTTTACTCTCAGGAATTCCTCCCCTTAACAAAGGCAAAGTAAAAGCCAGGCCTCCAGCCTGGCTGCCAGATCATTTCCCTGTTGAACTTCTGACACCCACAACTCCCCTCAGTTCTCACAGTCACTCCAGCTGTTAGAAATGTCTAAATTTATCCTTTTTGAAATATGAATAAGTGGCTTCTTATCATCTTGTATCTTTCCAGATGTGTGGGGATCTCATCTGTCAGGACTGTACTTAGAATTTTGTCCAATGCCAAAATTGCAAAGCTATAAAAAGTATTCCTAGCCTTACTAACTCCCAGATCATTCTGCATTTCCCTCTTAATCATTGCTTATCTCTCTTCATGGTTTTCTGCTCTTTTCTGTTTTTAAACCAAGTAAGGACATTATCTCTGTTAATTCAGTCATTCCATTCAGTGTCCCATCTCTGAGGATGGCTGAGACCTGGTAAAGAGCCAAGTAAGCCCAGAATGGAAAATTATGAAACGATTTGACCATAGTTAGAGATATTCCCCAGAGTTTAGTGTCTACTCTTATTTTTAAAAAGGGTTTTATCCTGTCTGCTGCTACAGACTGTTCATTCATACGCAACTATGTATGTGGTTTTTTACTTCCCTTAAAAATCTTAGCTCTGAAGGCCAGCACGTTCTGTTTTATGGTCTGTAAAGATACAGAAACTGGAAATGGAAAAGGAGTCTCTCATCTGCCTCACTCTCTTAGTTCTGTAATATTACTTATTATTATGTATTTTTATTATATGCATTACTTATTATTATATATTTAATGAAGATGGACATCCCCTAAACTTCTTTTATTTTGTTTTTCCTGACATTCAGTTATGATTTTGTTCTGCTCAGCTATGCTGTACATTGTACTGCCTCAAACAACTACACCATGACTCATTTTCCATCAGTACACTGTCAGTATTTCTCTCCAGTTTTTATTCAGTTGGATCAGACTTAGTTCCCTGTCCATCTAGCAGATGTTTGTCCTCCTGCTTTGATTCCTTCTGCTCTTGTACAAATTCCTTGACTGTCCCCGCATCTTTCCAACTGTGGGGTTCCCATGGCTGTGAGCAGTCTTCTAGATCCTATATAAGGAGTTTTTCTATTACAGAAAAGGTCTTAGGGCTTAAGGAACATTTTAATTCTTTGCCTGTGTTGTTAGTAGGTAGTGAGCCCAATCCCCCATGCATCGTAAAACTAGGGCTAAAGGACTAGGGTTGAAAGGCTTAACGGCGCTTCAATGAGTAGGAATGCAATTTCCACTGGGACTGGGGCCACAAATAGACAGTAGTGTTGCAAAGCTGAGCGTCCTGTCATCTGCTTTTTAGGCATCTTGCCACCTTCTTGTCTGTATTGCCCTGAGTTAATTGTGTGTTCTCCCTGTAAGGGGATGGAGAGAGCTAAGTGCCTAGGAATGGGACTGTGGGAGTCAGGGCATTAGAGTCAGGACATAAGCAAGTAATCCCTCATCTTAGATGGATCAGTAGATCAAAGCAGCGTCTATCCTACATATACCCAAGTGTTTTTCTTTGGACTGTAATGTCCCTATCATGCATGTGACTTATAGCTGCCCAAAGCACCAGTTGTTCACGTGAACCTATATGTTTCCCTAGGTACTGGAGTGTTGCTGATACTCACCTGGAGCAGAGTGTCCAGTTTAGTAGCATTTGAAGGAAATCTCATTCTCTTGTGCCAGAACTGCTTTGCAAATCCAGCCAGTGAGCAATAAGTGGAAATTATTGGAGAAGTTGTATACAAACTGCACTACTAGACCTGCAGTGCCAAGACTACTCCTATGATTGTCTTTCAGAGATTTTTATGGGCATAATGGTGTAAACATGCCACTGCACTCCCACATTGTTTTCAGACGTTTAAGCACAAATCACAAATCTGGTCTCTGTAATGCTCTCTTGCAAGCAAAACTTTAGGCACAGAACACCACCACCTTCAGCGGGATTGCACAGTGGGTCAAGCTAATGATGTGGGTAAGGCTCTGAAGAGCTGGGACCTGGCTTGGGAAATCTGGAAAGGTACGCTGTCCCTGTGACACCGTGCTTGTCAAGCAAAGGAAAGGTCAGTTTCCAAGAGGTCTAGACTAAGTTTATAAAGACAAAAAACATGAAGAGTGATTGTCTCACATTTTTTAGTTGCACAGGTTACTTGGCTTTTTGACTCCCTTATAGCACAAAGCAAGGAATGTTAAAATTACCTAGAAAAGCATGGTCTGTCAGGCTTGAGCATTTCCCATATTACTTGATTGTTTAATATTCTTTAGAAGTAATTTCTTACATACAATCTTTCACTGATACAGTAAAAGAGATACCAGCAGGGAGGTAATGAGAGAAAAGAAAGAGGTGGGAATGCAGCGGATGGGTATGATTGGCAGCTCACAGAGGAGAAGTTAAAATTCAGGTGTAAGCTATAGGGTAGGAATGGTAGGAGGGAATTAAAGATGATGATGGCAGGAAGTAAAGAATGAATGTAGACTGCAACATGGAAAAGCAGAGAGAGTTTGAGACTCAAGGAGAAATGATAGCAAGGAAGAAAATGAGAAGAGATCAAGAAGAGACACAACAGAAATGAAAGCTCTTTTTTTTTAATTTTGCATCCAAAACAGACTAAATGTTTTCTCCCTAATGTTGGTGGTATGTTTTCAGCTGATCATTTCAGGTCAAGCTAAAAAAAATCACTGTCAAAGCTTTCATTCACTGAAAGATGCAGTTTAAAGTAGCTGAAAATATTTGTGAATTAAGCACACAGATTTGGCTATAACAAGAAATAATTATTTGGAAGTGCTGGAATAACCCTTTTCATAATATCCACAGCAACTTTTATTACTCATTAGTGATAAAGACAGAAGTTTAAAGTCAAGCAGTAAGAATATCAAACTGCCACTGGTGTCATCCCAGTAGAAAAAGCAATACATCCAGGATGCATCCTTCAGGGTGCAGGAGATTGTGGTTCAAGCCCTTTCTCTACATGCAGGCATTTGCACCCACATCCTTACCATACTGCTCTGGAGTATGGTGGGTGTTTTGAGGTGTGCTGCCTTTTTGCATACACGCTTACTTTGCACTTGGATATATATCCTTGAGGAGATGGGCCTTTCTTCCTGACCCAGTGCCCAAGCTATCCTTTCATGCACAATATCTGTGCTGCAGTCTGCAGTCAAATTTGCTAAGCAAATCTGAAAGAACAAGAAAAAAAATCATTGAGAACAATTCAGTCTACAATAGCTGATTGGTTAGGTTGCTGTCATGAGAAGGCTTAATTCTGCCCAGGACTCAAATCAATTCTTTACTGCTCACGCGTGAGAGCATCTTTCACTCCTTCAGCTACTTTGGGAACCTGGCATTTCAGGATGCTGAAAATGGCAAATAGCAAAACTTTCAGAAACCCTAGCCAGTGATAACATCTCAGGATACATAGAAAGGTCAGATCTGGTGGTTCCATCTGCCCTTGTGTAGGACGCAGTCAAAATAGGTGACTTCTCAGTGGTGCCCAAAGCCCATTTGCAGAAGTATATTGGGCATCCCAAGCCTCACAGCCCTACAGCAGTTATAGTCTCTGCTCTTTCTGTTAGTTTATCATATCAGCCCCTGTCTATGTTAGTTAAAAGAGACTGTGGACAGTGAAGCTGGCTCAGCTTCTCTTTCTCCTCTGAGACCTCTTCCTAAACCTCTTGGGTAAAGGCACATACTTAGTATGTCCTCTGATAACAATCTGTAATTTTATTGGCATGCACTGTACTGCAAATGTCTCCAGATCCCTGTGTTCCTTCTAGATGTTGTGGAATCAGTGGCACGTACACCACGGCCTGGAAATCTGAAATGCTCTGAGGATGATGGAGATCCCCTGGAGGATTCCCTCAAAGGAGATCAGGCTTCTTTCTAGCCATTCTGATATTTCATGTCTTCACTGCTGCCTGCAGCATGGTTTAAAGGTACAAAAACTAACTGTAAGCAAGAGCTTAATGCAGGCTAATTTAGCTTAATTGCTTGATTTTCAACCAAAGCCAAAGTCACAAGGCACCTGGCATCTTTAAGATATGCCGAAATAAGGCAGCTGGGAATTACTTAGAATGTTTCCCTGGCTCTCTTCCCACTCTGTACGTGTCCTACATCCATGGACACACTGAACCACCAGAACTTCCATGTTTAATTGCCTATAAAAAATGATGTTTAAAAGTTCTCTAGTGATCTGAGCTTGAAAGCAGCCAAAGGGTGACTAGACTAGATGCAGACTCACATGCATGAACTATGTGAATCCGTAGGTCTGATACAGTATGCAGCGACCATAGTACAGGCACAACACATTCCACATTTACAGAGCTCTTTTAGTTTAAAGAGCAAAGTGGTCTTCCATTTACTATTACAAGAAGCTAATTAATTTGATGTCATTGTAATGCCAGGTTAATTTGCTACAGGCATGTTAGATGTACAGAAGAAATTACCTTTTTAAGGTGTGTTTTCCACAATAAATTATGCCAGTATTCAGCAATACTCACTCCCAGTAACCTACAGCATGAAGTCTGGCTGTAACGAGTGCACCTAGACTAGCACGAGGTCCTTCTGGCACCAAGTCTTTCTACTGCATCCCAATGTGATGAGTCTTAGTGTACACATTTTCCTACATATCGGTCTCATATGAGTCCAGGAATCATAAATATGAAATGGCTTTGTCCTCTGCCTATCAAAAGAGAGGAGATTATTGTCAGAGACCAGAAATAGACATGATGTCATCTGTGTATACATCCAGCAGAAAGCAAGACAAAGTCTAGAATGGTGGAAGGGCTGCCAAGACATGATAGCAAAAGCAACGTCTAAGCTGAGATTTTGATACTAGGAAAAGGGGCATGGGGGCAGACAGATTAACATGCTGGAGGTTAAGATTTTAAAGACAGCCTTGTGGTTTGATCAAGAGTGTCATCTCTTTACCCTGAATATTATTCATCCTCTGCTGAGTACATATAAACTATCTCAGATATTTCAGGTTTTGGTGGAGATGCTTAATTCCCCTCAGACATAAAGATCATGGTAAGCACTAATGATGTTATTGTAACCCATGTATTACTTTTTTAAACTTACCTGCACAGATGTTAATAAGTTTGCATAGGGAGAAATTAAAATGTAGCCAAATTCAGTCCCAGTCTGTGCCATAAGAACTCTCTCTCCAAATATATATCATGATTTACATGAGCCCAAAATGAAGCATGACCAGCATACCAAGGTTTCTCTGTGCCTGTGTGCCTGCATGGGAATCTTCTGTGCCTGAGAAGTTCCAGCGTATCTCCAAGCTGCATTTTTCTCATTCCCAGTATACCCACTCTGTCTTGCAAATCCACAAATGCTGGCTGTAAAAGCAGTGTTCTGAACCCTGAGCTAGCAGAACAAAAGATGATGTTGAGCCAACAGGACCAATTACACCTTTTTGCATCTTCCAGCAGCACAGAAGGCATAGCCTGAGCCTACCATCAGATGCAATACCTGGTGCTCCACCATATCATAGACTCACTAGGTTGGAAAGGACCCACTGCATCATCATGTCCAACCATTCCCATCAAGTCCAACTGTTCCCAACAATATCAATGCTGCCACATTCCCTTTTTCTTAGCGGGAGGTATCTCTATGTGACACTTCCACTTGCAAGTGGACAAAAGAACCAAGCTACATAACATTGAATTCAGATTTTGTGCGTCTGGGGATAATGCAGGGCTTTTTCCCAGACTCCCATGGGAAGGAGCAGCATTAGCAGGACGCCGTCTAGAAACAGGCACTTTCCACCGTGCTAGTACTTATCCAGCTGCACAGGTAACAAGACTAGGACTGGCAAAAGTGACTGTGTGACCACATTGATGTCCCAAAGAGTGATTCAAAAGCAAAGAAATCATCACACATTTCTTGCTAGTTAAATAAGAAAAGTAGCCAAGGAGTTGGTGAGGAGAAAGGCCAAGGTTTTCCAGCTCTGCTTGGATTTCAGTGCCTGGTTTTTGATGTCCCAGCAGAGACCACAGGAGGGTGCACGCAGATTGTAGGTATTCACACTGCATGCACTCACTTTAGATGCCTGAAAACAAGGACATAGTAGCGTGCCTGAAAGGCTTGGTGGCAAGGTGGCACTATCAATCACCATCAAAATTTTCTGCTGGCATGCTGAAATCAGCAATTTATTTGCAATAACTACTCTTACTGTCACGCCTGGGTCATGTTCCTCTAAATGCTGCCTTTATTGTTATGTTATATAGAATTTTATTACTTAAGTTGACACATAACATCTGAAGGGGATGATTTACAGTCACCTGATCCTTCTCCTCACCAAGTCTGCCATGAAATCATTGTTTCTATTCTAAACTCAGTTTGTCAAATTTTCGTCTCTCATCCTGTTGATCAGGCAGACAGAGGCACATTTTTCTGGTCTTGATTTCTACTAATACCATCCTTCCTCTGCATCAGCAGTGATTGCAACTGAAGGCTATTAAACCTTGTTTAATTCAAATGTGATATAGTTCTAAAACAGTCCTGCTTGCATAGGAGGAAGGTTCAGCAGCAAGTCACTGTTCTGGGGGAAGCCCTGACTTGCGAAGTTACATGTGAAACCCATTTTCTAAGTACACTCTGTGCTTGCATCCCAGAGTCCTTGCAGCTGTCTCTGCTTAATTATCTTTCCATAAGGCGTGCTGCAATAGTCTTGTGCATGCACTTTAGCACCAATTCGTATTGAACAGGTCACCATGGACAAACTGAATGCCGTGACAGTTGCTGGAGTGCCCAGCCAGCTTGGCAGCCCAGAGGTGAGGAGGATTATAGAAGGATGATGCTCAGGGACTAAATCAAAAGGCAAAGAGCAGATGTCAAAGGAGGTGGCACAGCCCCACCAACATCTGTCTCCATGCATCCAAGGTATTCCAAATGGGTCCTACTGGCTGATGCTCTGGGTTAAGAGGTGGGAGCAAATGCAGCTGCCCTGACCTCCCTTCCTTCTGGAGAAGGCACAGAGGGGAATATGGCACAGTAGTTCTGTCTCCACACATGTATTAACGCCGGTTGGCAGAAGACACCTCCCTTGGTCGCCTTGAAACCCAGCTGTGGAGACTTGGCTCACCTTACATTAGTGGTGAGGCAGAGCAATGCTGAGCACTATTCCCTCTTCAGGAATTGAGAAACAAGCTGCAGTATGCCCTGGCTGTCCAGGCGTTTCTCAGAGACAAAAGATGTGCTGACCCTGCTGAACCTGGTAGTTTTCCAGCATAAGGCAGTGTCTGGACCAGCTCCCTGTACAGCAGGCATTCTTGCCTAACCCCCTCTCCCTCTGCTGCCCAGCTCACTCCTCTCAGCCATCCTGTGGCCACTGCTGGGCAGTCCTCCAGCACCCCAACCCCAACTTTTAGGTTCGGTGCCAGGACTGAAACAAGAGCCAGCCAGTGCCCGGGCGGGCTGTGCCTGACCTCATCTCACTGCCAGCCCCAACACTCCTGGCCATGGGCTGCTGCCTCACCACCCCAAGTGGCTCCTCGCCTCCCTGGCTGCTCTCCCTGGCTGCAGGGAGCATTTTGGAGGCTTTCTGCTGGCTAGATGCTGAAGTTGGCAGAGGTGGTAATCAGGAAACAGCCAGCAGGTTAATCCTTCTAATAACATGTAGCATGCGGGATGGAGTGAGAACTGACGTAGGATGCTTCAGAGCTGTGGGTTTCTGTGGCACTTAAATTTCATCATTGTCTTCATATCTGCACATCAATTACCCAGGAAAGGAGGGAAGGAGGAAGGGCAGAGGTTATGTGGGAGCTAAGAAAACAGTGACAGCAATAATCCAGCAAGTGTAGGTCCTATTGGGAAAACATATGCCAACTGCCTACCAACACTTTTCTTTCTTTAGCAAGTCCTCCCTGTCTCTTTCTTTCTTTTGCTTTGTTTTTTTTCCCTCTCAAATCCCCTGTAAATGGAATATGGGCAGATTAGCTGGTTCCCCTTCATTCCTACTTGTCCAAAATGGACAGTAAGAAGAGAGAGGGAGAGAGAGAGGAAAAAAATTTCAAAATGCCTAGAGCCATGGCTTGCGGATAAAAAACAGCTGCACATGGAAAAAAAAAAGACTTTTTTTTAGCTACTACAGTTTAGGGAATAAAACCCCAACCCACTCCTTGCTCCCAGAAAGACAGCAGAACTTCTAAGAAGCATTGTTGAAAATAGGGATTTGGTTTGGGCTTTTTTCTGCAGTGGATGCACAAAATCTAATGCACTTGGATCCACCCCTGTGTGGTGCCAGACAATCCTCTGCTGTCCTGGGCTCAGGGGTAACCTTCCTTCCTAAAACAAACTCCTGTCAGAAGGCATTTTGGTGCTGTTAGTCCAGAAAGTGCAGCAGCTATCAGACCTCCTGGACACCAGAACAAGCCCTAACCCTCTCGTCCCTCGCATGAGAGGACTCTAAGTGGAAGCAATTCCTGATTTCATGACCAGGTGATGAACCCTTGCTGGAGTGCAGGGGTCCCTTTGAGTGGTGCAGGGAGACCTTTTTGTACACTAAAAGGACCAATGCTATAACCAGAGGGAAAAGTATTCAAATCTTTACCGGACTGCATAGCAAATGGGTTTGTCTGTGCTCAATAACAGGATTCATCATAACGTGTAACAAGCAGAAGTCTACTTAAAGATTGTGATGATCTCAAGCTCTGCCACCATATAAAACCATACTGAGTAAATCCAGGGTTTCTTTTTCCTCTTTTTCAGGTTCCCTATCAATGTTTTGCATTTTTCCCTGTTGTGGGCAGAGGTAGGGTCTTCCCCATTCTCATTACAGACTTCTGAAGAGCAGTGCCATTTTTTGTGACCTGACTTCCTATTACTAAGTCCATGAAAATGCTCTCATTCTTGTATGCACATTGGTCTGGCATGCAAAATACTTGGCTCCAGAAAGATCACAGGCTACAGGGAAAAGTAAGGGCACTTTGGTTCCCTTGTTTTCTCCAGCTGTCTGTAGGGTGATGCCTTACGTCAGAATTCAGCTTTAACAGAAACTTAAATAAGGAAATATGAAGCTTTAATCAGTAATTGTTGCTCTGGATTATCCTTTGGTTTGGTTTCATACAGAAAACTTAGGCATTAAGCTAATTCAAAATACGATGAGTCAGTGAAATGTTTTCATTGCTTATTTGATGATGGTTGGGAGATTTGCAGTGATGCAAAAAAACGGAAAAGAGCAAGACTTAACAACAGGTTTTAATAGAGAGGATTAAACATGTGGGACCAAAACAGACAAGAGGGAGGTGGCCACAGACCCCATCTAAAATCCACTGATCAGATGTCAACTTCCATTGACTTCAGTGGACTTTGAATCAAGATCATATTTTTATTTCAGACAAACAAATTTCTATTCCTTTCAACAAAGCCCTTTTAATATGTTTAAATGTCTGTGTGGTACATTAACCTCTGCTCATGGCTGGAGGAGTGAGTCATCTCTTCAAAACAGCAACAGCCACCAGATGTGGATGAGCCAAATTTTCTCTAAAGTCAAAAGGACTGCTAATCCAGTAGATGCTTCATAGATACACTAGCCTTGCCATCTCCCGTGTGACACAGTAGAGGGTCAATACCTTATCACTCAATATGTTATATTGGTCACACAAAAAAAACTGGGAAAAGGCAAAACAGGCCAATAAAACCAATATGGAGCAAGGAGTAGCTGCTATGGGGAAGGACTCCATAAAGGAGTGTGGTGGCTCTTCTTGTGCAACATGCTGCACCAGTGTGTGAAGATCCTTTTGCCCTCATTTCTCCCACTAGCAACCTACTGCTGAGCAATGTGTTAGATACATCCAGTTCAGCCCAGAAGACAGTTGAAAGGATGTCTCGATGAAAAATAACTAATGAACTAAAAATAAGCATCTCTAGAGCTAAAGCATGTAGGTAACTGTTCTGCTGGAAGTGCTGCCCTCTTAACTACACTCCTCAGTGGAGAGTGGTCTGATCCAGCTCCTCATCTTCCCGCTGAAGGGCGATGCTCTGTTTGGGTACCACCACAGAACCTAGTGGGCCATGCCCAGCCCTTAAAGGAGTAGTGACTGCATGGGCAGGTGCAAGATGACACATGTGACATCACTTAAAATAGTCAGGTGTTTCTGAAGGACTGTGTCAGCACCAAGGGCCTCCTGTTAAACTGTAACAGGAGTTCTGCATACTTACATGGATGCCAAAATGGTGATCTTTGAACAAGTCTGTAGTTAAAAAGTAAATCTGACCTTTTGAATTTTTGAGATTTTTTATGACAAAAGTCTAAGCCAGACAGCTCTGAGTGGTAGGTGAGATTTTCCTCCCATAGTTTGCTTCTAAAATCAGCTTCACCCACTGACTTGAAAATGTTAATCCCAGCCCATCCCTACCCATGGCAGGGGGCTTGAGTGAAGAAATTCACAGAGGATACTCACTCATCATCCAATCCAGGGGCCAGGATTTCACTCTGACAGAAAAGACCGAAGGGCTTCTGCCATCTCTCCCCAGGAATGGCATCATGCCCTTGCGGACCTCTGTCAAAGCAGTGTGCTCTGCTCCTTCCTCCAGGTTACCTCCTCAGCTTTTCTGAGGAGGCAGGGACAATCCCTCAGGTCAGTGATCCCTGCTTATTCCCCTCTAGCTTACTGGGAGACATATATTCAGGGATCATCACTCTTTCAAGGCTTCACAAGTGTAATTGAGAAATGCAAACACCAAAGACAGGTGGTCATCACATTTCTGGGCCTCTCCATCTACCTGGCTACCCACAACCACTCTGCAGAGTTGACAACTGGAAACATCTCTTGCTCTTCCTTAACTAGGTGTACCGTATGAACCTAAAAGCCTATGATCCTCAAGAAACTTTGGGGAGAGGTGTACAGTCTCTTCCTCATAACTGTGTGATTTTCCCTTGTGATTTTCAGCCTTCCCTTCTCCTTGCTAGACAATTACTCCTGCTCATGGACTGCAATCTGCCGTATGCTCCTGACATGAAATTGGGTTGACATAGTCGTGAGCTTTTGCTTACATCTGCCCAGATTTATCATCCAGTGGCAGGGTTATCACCAGGCAGTTTTGATGCAGGAGGAAATATGACTGATGCATTACTATGCAGATAAATTCCTTGCCTGTGGCTTGTGCTTTCCCTTTACTATCCCTGTGCAATGTGACTGCTGCAACCCAGCTGCAACTGCACGAACCTCTGGGTGATTCCTCAGCTACACATCAGTCTTCTGCAGGATAGGAGGCAGAAATCCTCCAGAACATCATTTTCCTCCATGGCTACTGCCATGAGGAGGCTCTGAAGGGTGGATGCAGCCCTCATTGTGATGGGCAGGCTGCAGGACAAGCCCCTGAGTAGACCGCAAGCAGCCGTGGGGGCTCGAATGGTGCCCGGGGGCTGGAAGTCCCTGTCTAGACATGCTCATCTGGAAGGCAGAGAAAATGACAGCAGCAATGCCAGCAAAATACTGTGGTATGCAAGTTAGTACTGAAAAACTAGAAAGATGACAAAGATCAGCCTACCTGTGCTTTTTAGGGTATAGAGATACTACCGCCCCATGAATCAGATGTTCACCTGCTGTCAGTAGATTATAGACTAAATACCTCTCAGGGAGCATTTTGATGACCATATATAAACCTGAATGTACAGCATTATACTTCAGAAGGCAGCATGGTGGCCTTAAGATACCATCATGCTGGGGTTTAAAACAGACCTGTTCTTAGGAATGGCCTTTAAATCTGACCTGTTCTGTTTGGGGGTTGGAACTAGATGATCCTTACGGTCCCTTCCAACCCTAACTATTCTATGATTAAGCTATCCCAGTTCAAAGTGCAGAGAAAGAAGTATGTGGCATTTTGTAATGCTTGCAACATGTTCACCTCTTGGGGTAAATTCAGTTAAGTCAAAAAAGTGACTACTTGGAAGTGCTCTGCCCCTGCCCTCCTAATGTCCCCCTGCTGAGACAGTCCTAAAAATGTTATGCTCTGGCAGAAAAAAAATAGTTGTAACTGTGTCTTTTCCTGTTTCCAGAGCCCAAAACTGCTGTTGAGGTATGATGACCAGTGCTATGGAATTGATCAGACTACATGGGACTATACGGCTCTAAAAAAAATATGACCTAAGCCACAGATTGCCAAGTCCTGGGAAAGAAGGGAAACCTCTAACATTTACATGGCTCCATTGCTCAGTTCTTCAGTTGCCAGAAAAGAGCTAATAAAATAAAAAACACCTTCCAGGTTCTAAGCATCTGGGGTTTGGTTAGCAGTGATTTCGGTTGCGCTGTTAAAACTGAGCAGGGCTGGAGGAACACTGCACTTCAAGGCTCAGGTTCCACCCCCTCTGCCCCAACAGCATTCCCGGGTTTGGAAGCCAGAACCAGGGGTCATAGAATCATAGAATCACTAGGTTGGAAAGGACCTTTGAGACCATACAGCCCAACTGTAGCTACTAAACCACATCCCTGAGCACTTCATCTACCTGCATTTTAAACACCTCCAGAGATGGGGGCTCAACCACTTCCCTGGACAGCCTCTTTCAGTGCCTGATTGTGGAATTCTCAACATAAGGATATGGAGCTGTTGGAGCAGGTCCAGAGGAGGCTACAGAGATATCAGAGGGCTGGAGCACCTCCCGTACAAGGACAGGCTGAGAGAGTTGCGGCTGTTCAGCCTGGAGAAGAGAAGGCTCCAAGGAGAACTTATAGCAACCTTCCAGAACATGAAAAAGGCTACAAGAAAGCTGGGGAGGGACTGTTCACAAAGGCTTGAGGTGATAGGATGAGGGATAATGGGTATAAACTGCAGAGGAGCAGATTTAGACTCGACATAAGGAAGAATTTCTTCACTGTGAGAGTGATGAGGCACTGGCAGAGGTTGCCCAGGGAAGCTGTAGCTGCCCCATCCCTGGAGGTGTTCAGGGTCAGGCTGGATGGGGCTTTGGGCAGCCTGGGCTGGTGGGAGGTGTCCCTGCCCATGGCAGCAAGGTTGGAACTGGATGGTCTTTAAGTTCCCTTGCAACCCAAAGTCCTCTTATGAGGAGCAGCAGAGGGAGCTGAGGTTGTTCAGCCTTGAGAAGAGGAGGCTGAGGGGAGACCTGTAACTACCTGAAAGGAGGTTGTAGAGAGGAGGGTGCTGCCCTCTTCTCGCAAGTGACAGGGGACAGGACAAGGAGGAATGGCCTCAAGCTGTGCCCGAGGGTCAGACTGGATATCCTGAAGATATTTTTCGTAGAACGGGTTATCGGGCACTG
The DNA here is from genome assembly GCA_013389865.1 of Piaya cayana. Lineage (NCBI taxonomy): Eukaryota > Metazoa > Chordata > Aves > Cuculiformes > Coccyzidae > Piaya > Piaya cayana. Next base: position 297,685 of record WAAB01019527.1, on the reverse strand, counting down.
GCACAGGCTGCCCAGGGAGGTGGTTGAGTCACTATCCCTGGAGGTGTTTAAAAGACAGGCAGACGAGCTGCTGAGGGACATGGTTTTAGGGGCAGATAGGAATGGTTGGACTCGATGATCCACGAGGTCTTTTCCAACCCAGTGATTCTATTACTCTACTCCGTGACAAGCCTTTCAGCAAAGACATTTTTCCCGATCTCTACTCGGAACCTCCCTTGGCACAACCTGAGGCCGCTCCCTCTCCTCCCTGTCACCCCCCACTCAGCAGAGCAGACCCAACATCCACCTGCCCGCGCCCTCCTCCCCCGCGGCGGCGGAGGTGGCCCGGCTCTGCCCCGCTGTCCCCAGGGGTTCCCGGGACTCACCCCCCCCCCCCCCGCGCGGGGCGGGGCGGGGCGCGGGGCGGGGCGGGGCGCGGGGCGCGAGGCGCGGGCGGGGCGGC